>PVIU01013177.1:0-37483 GCA_004026605.1 Ondatra zibethicus | reverse complement strand
CGAGACTCACGGAATGGCTTTACTGTAATCAACCCAGCCCCACCCGACCTAGTCCACTCCCAGGAGGGGAGCATTCGTCCTTTCTTAGAGTGCAGCCCCTAAACACAACTACCTCCTGCAGGCCCCACATGGTCAAGATTTGACCACTTCTCAATACTGCTTCATTGAGGGCCAATTAAGGGTTGAGCACTGGAACCTTTGGAAGACCGACCACAACCAAACCATAGCACGAGCTAAGAAAAATAACACTGAATTTATCTTTCAGAAGTGAGACTATGAATATTCTAGAGAATGCATCGGACTTATAAATCAATTCTTTTGGATAAATGATATCAAAATCAGTTTCTAAAACAATATTAAATCTATCCTAGTTAGCTGGTTTCCCCTTGAACTTAAGGGGGATTGCTCTTTTAATTTTTCAATTTGTGCCACCTAGTTCCCTGATTTGGAGGGAAAAATTGCTTAGGGAAGTTAACGATTTGCCAAAAGGGAAGGTCTTTCCCACTTCCCTCTTCCTTGGCCATCCTTACTGCCTTTTGCTGGTCTAGGAGTGAAGGAAACAGATGCTGGTATGTGCGACGTGGTCTTAGTAAGTATTTTTAACCTCTCAGCTGTAGAGAGTTAGTCTTTATATAGGCAATGGCAAGTGTTTCTCTGTACCTTTATTTCCCTGAAACACACAAATACACAAATGCCAGAACCGCACCCACATTCCAATGCAGGACACTTCCTACTGCAAATAAACAAAATGAAGCCTACACACTGTCTTTAACTATGCATCACTGCGGAATAAACCACGCCGCACATTGTCCCACTAGAATTTATAAGCTATTTAAACCAGCGTTTAGAGAATTTAGCTCACATCATAAGGGAGTTTAATCCCTGACCATGTGTTTAGTATGTACAAAGCAAAGAATGTCCTTCTATTATATCTGCATGGGGGTGGCGTGTTCCTTCATGGCAGAGTGCTTGCTTAGCAGGTATAAGGTCCTAGATCCTTAGTAATACACACATACACACACACACACACAATTAACATAAAATTTACAGTAATAGAAAATGGAGTGATATTGGATAAGAAAGCTACAAATATTTGGGTTAAGATTTTATTTTCCAAATTCAGATCCTTGATAATCTCTCCTTCCAAAGGTTTTAGTGGTAAAACAACACTGGCAGGTGAGGTGCTCTGGTTCTTCTTTTCTTGCTGATGTAGGGCTCACTGCATTTTGATTACTATATTAATATTATGTTAATATATTTGCAAATTTATATATTCTATATCCATATATCTCTATATGTCTATACTTATGTCTATCTGTAGATCTATTATCTATCTATGATCTACCTATCTATCATCTATCCGTCTATCTATCATAAGGGAATCTGAGAAGAAGCTTGGTACTCTGTAGCTAGGATTAGATCACCAGCAAAAGTCTTAGTAACCACTATTTCTATGCCTAGGAAAGTCCCGAACTTTGAGAAAATTTTCTTTCCCAGACCATTACCCAGTGGCCTGCCTGTATGGCTCCTTAAGAGGCAGAACTTCAAGGCATGTACAGACATGCTTAGAGGGTGGAACCTTTTTGTCAGAGTCTGATAAAGTCCATTTTCTTTCATCTTCTGTGTATGAACTTAGGAAAGCTTGAGTTCTAACTGTTGCAGGTACCAGACTGGGTTCAAAACCTCCTTTACTCGGCTGAAGGCGTTTTCCACCTGGAGGCAGGCACTGTTTCAGTTCCACCATCTCCACCAGGTAACACCAGTCTTTACCTAAAACACATTCTAGTTTGACATTACACCTACCGAGGGACAAGTCTCTTGGGGTGATTGGCATTCTCATGGTTGGCGTACATGAAAAATTCTACAGCAGAAGAATTCCACTGAACTTTAACAGAGAGATATTTGTGTGTGTGTGTGTGGGGGGTAACCTGCTAAGATATTTCTTTTTTCCAATAGTACCATAGGATGTATTTTCATAAAGTAACTATGTCTGACCCAAATTTGAAAGATGAATCTTTAGTTTCCACCACATTCCCACCGAGTAAAAGGTTAGGTGACCACAACCAACCTGCCCAAGACCCTCCTGTGGTCTGACTGCTCTAAGCTGGGTCTTGAGCATTGTGGTTCAAACATCTATCAGCAGACTAAGTACTTCCTGTGTAGGCTCAAAGGGAGCCAGGGACAAGGTCCTACCAGGTCCTCCTAAGCTTGTGCCTATGTAGTGTTGTTCAGTCTAGTTTGAACTGACTCTTAAGATGGGAATGGTATAAGTATTAACTGAGTATCGTACACACTAGACCTTATAAACCAGGTGATGTGCCCAGAGGCATAATACATATCCAGGTTTAAAGAACCTATGAATCTCATGAAAATCACACATTTTGTTTTCGCAAAATATTTTATATTGTGGACCATCTAGAAGTGGGCCTATCTTCACACTTCACTGGGTATCAAGTACTTTCTGTTTGCCTACAATGTATTATTCATCATCCAAAAAAAGCTGCAAAGGGATAGAGAGATGGGTCAGTAATTAAGAGCTCTTGCCAATATCGCAGAGGATCCAGGTTCAGTTCCCAATATCACACAGAGGCTCAAAGCCATCACTAACTCAAGTTCCTGGGAATCTCTCTCTCTCTCTCTCTCTCTCTCTCTCTCTCTCTCTCTCTCTCTCTCACACACACACACACACACACACACACACACGCACACACACACGCACATAGACAAACAGACAGACAGACAGACAAGACACTCACACACATTAAAACAAAACCAAATACAACCAAACAACATGGAGGACTGGAAAAATGGCTCAGTGGCTTAGAGCATGGATCCAGGTTTGTTGCTATTGCAGAGGATACAGGTTTGGTTCCCAGTATCTACATGGTGACTCATGGCCATCCACAACTCAAGTTCCAGGGAATCCTATGCCTTGTTCTGACATTCTCAGGCACCAGACACACACGTGGTATAGGAATACATACATACACACAGGCAAAATACTCATGCATATAAAATAAATAAATCCTACAAAAATTTAAAAATGAAGAACCACAAAATTCCTGTTACTCTCAGGTCCAAGTGTCTTGGCTTCTAAAAAGCTAAAATGAATTGATATTTTCCACCAAGGAACTGTTTTTACTTGATAAAAACTCATATCTCTTTTAAATGTTTAACATAAGGGTTTAAAATGTTAAAAGTCAAGCTTTAATCTAAAACAAAGCAAGGACTGCTTTTTCCTACGGCAGCAGGAAAAAAGAGGTACAAACAAGGAAGGCACACATTCTAGAGTCACAGCCATGTCTTGCCCTATTACAGAGCTGTGCTGGCTAGTTTTATGTCAACTTGACATAAGCTAGAGTCATCCAAGGGGAGGGAACCTTGACTGAGAAAATGGCTCCAGAAGATTGGGCTGTAAGCAAACAAGCCTGTAGGGCATTTTCTCAATCAGTGATCAATGGGGAAGCCCAGCCCCTTGGGAGCAGGGAAACCTCTGGGCTGGTAGTCCTAGGTTCTATAAGAAAGAAAGCTGAACAAGCTATGAGGAGCAAGCCAGTATGCAGCCCCCTCCACAGCTTCTGCATCAACTCCCGCCTCCAGGTTTCTGTCCTAATTGAGTTCCTTCAGTGGTGTGGAAGCTTAAGCCAAATAAATCCGTTCCTCCCTAACTTGCTTTGGTCATGGTGTTTTATTGCAGCAGTGGTAACCCTAACTGAGACATTCCTTAACCATATATTTTATAAGTTTATGATTTATTTCTAAACTTAGCAAATGAAGTCTAGCTGTGTCCCTGAAGATGTCTCAACGAATTGATACCAACTTCACCCTAAGCTAACTAAAAATATTTGCATGCATTTTGTATTTTAAATCTGGCATGCCCTTGTATTTGACACACAAATGGGAACTCAAGGGGTCAACACATGCTGAGTTGAGGATGCAGAATAGTCTCCTCTCATCAATGCTGCAACTCATCTGTATTTTCCACAACCTATAAGCAATACTTCTTAAATCCTAACACAGGAAAAGGGTGCCGCTTAAAAGAGACACCAGAAAGAATTTTTTTCCCCTTAAGTTAAAGGGGGAAAAATTACAATATTTAGAGAGAGGGCAAGGAAAAAGAAGAGAAGTTTCTTTTAGAGACGTAGCTAAAAGGAGCAAAATCACAAAAAATATTTTGGTATCTGTCAAAAAAGCATGGTTCTTCCTGAGTGAGGGGAGATCTGATTTAAAGAAGTCTAAAAGTCACTAAGCTAAGCGGAAGGAGCTTCAGGGGGAGCTAAAGGTGATGTATCATATGGGCCTTATATTCAGAAGGACAGGTCTCTGGTATACCGAGTTACCCAGGCTCACCTTCATTTAGCTTAAACTTTCTATAGGCAGGTCAGGTAGGTAGCTCAGGAGGGTGATATGAAATGAGCTAAAATTAAAGAACAAACAAAACCAAAACAAGTAGAAAATACAGACCCAGAAGATTCTCAGGACTATTTCAGTATTGTCATAATTTGTTTTTAAAAATCAATAAAACACCAACAGCATGAGAAAAGTTTCAGTCTGTATAATATACAAAGTTAGGTGAAATGATGGCCTGGAAAAATGTAAAATAGCACAGTGGTTGGTTTTGAACTTTACCATGTAATGAATGTTGGAATGAGTGACAAAGACCTACTCTGTCCAAAATCCCCCACTTTATTTTAAGCTTGGAAAATGGTTAGTCATATCTATACTCAACACTTCCTGTCCACGGGCAGGCTAATGGCAACTGACTGCCAAGTTCAGAAGCTGCCTACATTCAGTCAATTGAGTCATTCATGAACTAAAAAAAAAAAAAAAAGCACATAGACTTTAAAAAAAATCTGGCTGACTAAAACTATGAAGGATATACAATGCAAAACAGGATAGACCATTTCACAAAATAGGGAGAGATGGTCCACAAAAAAAAAAAAGATAGAAGGAAAGTCATAGACAATTCTACACTAAGAAAGCAAGTAGGTTCTATGATACTCTAGAACCTCTACTAAATATAATTCTCTCCTACCATCTGTCCTGATTACCACTAACTGTGAACATGGCACAGTCTAGAATCACCTGAAAAGGGTCTAAATCAAGCAACTGACTTTATCAGGCTGGTCTGTGGGCATGTCTGCGAGGGGACTGTCTTGATTGTCTTAATGGATAATTGAAGACCCAAGCCACTGTGGGTGGCTCCATTCCTAAGCAGGTGGCCCGGGGTTGTAAAAAAGGGCGAGCTAAGCTTTAGCCTGTGAGTGAGCCAGAAAGCAGGCAAGCAAGCAAACAGCATTCCTTCATGGTTTCTGCTGCAGGCTCCTACTTGAGTTCCTGCCCTGACTTCCCTAGATGGACTGTGACCGCGGAAATGTAGGCCACATAAATCCTTTCCTCCACAAAGCTGTTTTTGGTAAGCCTGTTTTACCACAGCAGCAGAAAGGAAACTCTAACACCTTCCTCTGCCATTAACTAATCCAGCTGACATTCCACACCTCTGTGGACAAAAATGCCAAAGACTGTAAAAGGCTCAATGAAGAAAACAGCAACAACAAAGGCAGCTAAATCAATCTGTTGTCAACCCTTTATCTTTTCATTCGGTTCAAGCGTGTTTTAAAGGAACAAGAGCTAAGAGCTAAAAAACCAATCAGGAATGTACATGATAGTAACGGCTCTACTGATTGCAATTTTATATTAAGAATTCATCTTTGGAAAAGAGAATGGAAAACAATTAAGGATTGCAAGGGTGACCCTTTCCCCTGGCAACCTTGAGAACTGTGTCAGGACTCAGCTCTACTGCCTCTCCCAGTAGCAATTATAATATACCTGATTAACCCTCCTATGTGTTGAAACAAGCCAGCTGCAGCTCTACTGCTGAGAGACACGAGGAACGCCTCCCCGCCCCCACGGCCAGATGCTTCCATGACACGATCCCATAGCATGCTGGGATACGAGGCCAGAAGAGGAATGTGAAATAATCACTCATACATGGACTTCTAGAATTATCAGCTTGATCAAGAAGTCAGAACTAAGGCTGAGTGACCAAACAACGTAAGCCAGTTCTATCCACGAGAAACCCTCAGCCTCAAGTTCTTCCCGGTTCACATCTAACTCGTGGATGAGGGCAGCCCCCAGAATCGGATGTGTAGCTTCCGTGGCAAGGGGCTTTGGTTTTAAATCCATCCAACAGTCCCTTAATGCTGGCCCTGTCCAAACAGATGGCCTAGAACAGCAGGCAGATCTTGAAATGATTCCCATAGGCTGGCTCTACTGCTTTGCTAATCGATCATTTGCCATTTGCTAGTTTTCGGAGGGAATGAATCACTTTTATAATCCAGTAAGGAAGTTACTAGACATTCTAGCCAACTCAACACAGCCCGGGCTGGCTTTTGACTGGCCCAGGTCAGCATGCTGTAGGAGTACCAGTGTGCCTTCTTTATGGGCCCCTCACACAGATCCAGCCTGACAAATTTACTTTTTTCAAGTGATCTTTTAATAGCACCATTCCTTTGGCTCCAAGTTGGTGTAGTGTGTTGGTGAGCAGCACCCATCCCACTTCCTGCTAAACCAACCAAATAAGCAAACTGCCCAAACTTACCCAGGTCACTCACACTATGGGGTTTTCGGTTACATTTTGTTCAATTTGCATTATTCCCACACTCCTCCCTTCCTCTCCTTCCACACACCCACCCATTCTTACTCGCCCCTCCCCCCAGCCCCCCACTCCCAGTTCTCTCTCATTGTTCCCTTACTCTGGAATCTGCCAAATGCCTCCTCCCTTGACTTCCTGTTCAATTCTGGCTCCTAGCCCTTTCTCCCCCTGCCTTTCCTAGGTGCTACCTATGCCCCAGAGTTCCACTTCTGTTGACAACTGCCCAGGAGATGACTCTTTCATTATCACCTTATTCTCAAGAATCTGGGCCCAGCATTTGGACCTGTGATCTGAGGAGGGGTGTGTTTTCATCCTAGCTATTTCAAAACTGACTTACCTGATTTTTCATTTTAACCCTAGAAAGAAAACAAAAATCATTTGCTGAGCGCCTCACTATAAGGGGAACTGTTGGCACACTACCATTTTACTTGAACAGAAGAATTCTGGAGAAGGAAAGAAAAGGTTGCTTCTTGGCTTTTCATGAAAGGTGCTGAGAGGATTCACTGTGTGAACGTGGTCAGCAGGCCCGGGCAGGGTTCTGCCTTGGGTGCCATGGTGAGCCTCCTTATTTCCTTAGCTCCTAAATGAAGCTGTACATTAACATTATCTCCCGGTTTCTCACCAGGAGCAAGCCATGTAACGTATTTCTGCTGGCATATGACAACAGTTCTCTCTCTTAATTACAGAACAAAACTGACATTTCTCAGAGTGCTTCAGAGTGTCTTAGATTCTACTGAGCGTGTGTAAAATCACAGTCCGATGCCAAGACCAGAGCACCCTGGCAAAGGCAATCAGTGGCTTCCCACGATATACAACTTATGCCAGAAGTAAACACATGGGAAGAGAGAAAATGAAGGCATGAGGGAAGAAAGGAATAAAAGAAAATTCTCTTGTTCTCAAGGGGGGCAAAGGTCTTCAGAGCACAAAGACCTGTCTGGTGGTATAATACATACAAAATCAACACTCTCTTCATCTCTGGCTCCTGGCCAGCGATCCTAAAACCCTGGGAATTTCCTAAGTGACAAGAATATCTTTTGTTATATGTTCTAGGTTCACTGTTTCTGTCATAAAGGTCCTAAGTGAGAGAAGCCACTCCTATTTATCACAATAAACTTTTACCTGTTTATGCTAATGAGGCAACTCAGAGACTATGGACTGGTTGCCATTGGACCAACCAAGAGACAAGAGGAGGGAACTTCATCTAGAGAGGGAGAGGAGCTGGAGACTCCATTCAGTCTCCACAGGCTAATGAGCAGACCCCTCGTGGAGGTACTTAGCTAGTAGCCCTGGCGTCGCAGAGGTGCTTAGGGTCCTGTCCCAACCCTTTCCTTGGTATCTCTTCTGTTTGGCTCTAATTGTGTGGGTTCCTTTATTATAAGCCAGACATTTTCCTTAGTTTTTGAGCTGTTGTAGCTTGTGGGAAAACTTTTTCTGCCTGTTTTGCATTTTTTTCCCTTGGCTATCTTTACCTGTTACCTCCATGCACTGGGGCTCATCTGGTGATGCCCCAGAGGCCTGCAGACCTGCTCCCCAGATTCTCCTCCACACTGACGGGAGGCGCTGGGACGGACAGAGGGATAGGAGTCTGTTGCTAATGAAGACTCTGAAAGCACACACAAGGGAAATCATGGGAGCTTAGGAGGACTGGGTACTTACAGCGGGACAGTCTTCATTCACCCATTTAATAGCAACTGAATGCCCAAGGCACATTCCAATCTCACCCCACCCCAGATGGCTTCCTCAAGCTTTGGCTCCTGGGTTTACTTGAGTTCAACTTCACTCAAGGCCCCAAATGGAGGCAAAGCATTCTCTCTAACATTCGTTCAGACTCACTGGCCATTTCTTCCACGGACTCTCCTCCCGGCTTCCAGAACCCATTCTCTTTGGGGTTTCCTCCTCCCACTGCTCTGAGTCTCTTTCTGTTTCCTATACTAGTTCTACCTCTCTCTGCCCCCCATAAAAAAAATAAAATAAAAAATGGTTGCTTTCAGAAAAGTCAACCCATGGTCCAGCCTTTCCTTTCTCCACACACCTCCTCGTAGAGTTCAGAGAGCAAGCAATCTCTCCGCCTGACTTTGCTCCTCAATATTTATAAGGCTAACCCTTGCTTATCACTAGAGGACTCATTCCCTCTAAAGTCTATGTACGAGGCTACGTGCAGCTGCCATCTTCAAAACCATTAACATGGTGGCAGGAACCAAATCTGATAACAGAGGCCTTGCGATGGCACTGATTGCCAGAGCAGGACTGCTATCGATTCGCTCTCCACTCGGCAATGACTCACAAGGGACACTACAACCCCTACAGCTGACTCTTCAGTGCTGGTAAGCCATCAGAACAAGAGTCAACACTTCCTCTGTCATGGTCATTGTCTGTCAGGGGCTGCGGAAAACAGTAGCCTACTGCCCCCTCCCCCCCAACTACTTCCTAAAAACAAATGTTCTGACTCCCAGAATGCACCAGGCTTGCAGGCTCCCGGGAGGTAAGGCTGTGGGATGGGCATCTGTTTCTGCAATGGCACGTTCTGGGTCAGGCACTGACTCCTTCCCACCCACACACATACAGCACATTCTCCTGAAGACCTCCCCACCCAACCAGCACTCCCGGTAATTAATTCTTCTTAAATGGACATCCTTAAGGGGGTGAAAACAAGTGAGCCCACTGGTTAAGCCTCTCCTTTGGTGTGTCCCTTTCACACCGAGGGGTCTGATAGGACCTATTTGCAGAGCTAAATATTACTTAATAGTGTCTTCACTTTTATTCTCACTGGAGAAGGTCGAATGGGAGCACTTCATTTGTTCAAACGTTCCATTTAGGTTTTTAAACTTCTCCAAAAGGTAGTAGGTGACATCTATACAAACAGATTACTCTCCTGTTTCAAGGAGATTTCATGGTCTGAAGCCAGAGACCATGTTTGCATACATCCTCATTTGTCAAACATGCCAGGGAGAGGGTAGAAGGCTGGTGGGCGGGCACTGTCAACCTCGGTGCCGCTCCCCAAGATGAAAAGTTTAGATAGATCTGCGAAGCTATGCTGCTCCAATCCCCAATCATGGTGGGTGATTCTACATGTACTCACTGTGAGAATTATTTTAATTACAAAACATTTTGCTAAACAGACCTTTCTTAGACAGTTAGCCATGCACAAGACCTCATTTTATTCTAATTCATTTGTGGTATTATTTTAGAAACGAACCACATTATGTACCCTGTTTGTTTCACCAATTTCCAAGTTGTTAGCGTCATCTGCAGAACAGAAATGTCCACAAATAAAAGGCTGTGGCACATCTCTGACTTCTGTATCGTGTTGAGATGAAATCACCAGATCCTGAGATTTCTTTCCTGGCTATGTTCTCTTCCACCCACCCACCCACCCTTCGGCTACTTCCTGGATTACTAATAGCCAGGAGCAGGGAATTTAATCATCCATGCTCTCCTGACAGTTCAGTGGTGTCATAATCCAAAAACAACAGAGGCATGGTGTGTAATCAGACTGGTAAAATTTTCAGAGGTGTGTATGGGGAGCCTCGATTGTACCCCAGCTTTTAGAAGTCAGAGAACCAGGTAATGCAAGGCCAGTGAACAGCTCCCTGGAGAGGAAAGAATGTGCCCCATCCCAAAACAAATTTTCTACTTCTAGTCCTTGTCAGCACACTGTACTCTCAGGCTAATGACTACAGAAATGGAAACAGATAACGGTGTCAAAGTTCGGCCTTCGGGAGAAAATGTTATTCCTGTTACATTATGTACGACATCAAGGTCAGCAAACCAAGCACCAGGCACTGTATCATAGCCAACCTTCATCACTACCTGGCCTTGCCATTCCCTCTGCCAAGCCAGGGCTGTAAAGAGAAGATACACGGGAAGTACCTGGCAAGGCAATGAATGAGAACATGGAAATGCCACATCCCATGTGTCTGAAACAGTGAGAATCAACAGCATATGATGCTCAGCTTATACAGCATCACAGGGGTCCATTCCCACAGAAGAGGATTCTAGAAAGTCTACCACCATAAACTGAGCCTTCTCCTCAATAATAAATACTTGACCAGTGAAACTGTGAAACTTCTGGAAGAAAACCTGCAGGATAATGAAACAGAATGGGGCTTCTGGCCTTGGCCCACCAGAAGTCCCTGTTCCTGTGCTGAGGAGATTGATCCAGAGAGAAATTTCATCCGATGGATGGAGATAGAAACAGAGACCCACAGCCACATCAGAGCAATGGACTGAGCTCCCAAGGTCCAGTTGAAGAGCAGAAGGTGGGAGAAGATGAGCAAGGAAGTCAGGACTGCAAGGGGTTGGTCCACCCACTGAGACAGTGTGCTTGATCTAATGGGAGATCACCAAATCCAGCTGGACTGGGACTGAAAGAGCATGTGATCAAACCGGACTCTCTAAATGTGGCTGCCAATGGGGACGGACTGAGAAGCCATCGATAATAGCACTGGGACCTGTCTCTTCTGCATGTATTGGCTTTTTGGGACCCTAGTTTACTTGGATGCACACCTTCCTAGGCCTGGATGGAGCGGGGGAGGGCCTTGGACTTCCCACAGGGCAGGGTACCCTGCCCTCTCTTAAGGATGGAGGGGGAGGGAGGAGGGTTAGTGGGGGAGTGGGAGGGGAATGGGAGAAGCAGAGGAAGGGTCAATTTTTGAATGGAAAAATAAAAAATTTAAAAAAATAAATAAATAAAAAAAGGAAAAAAAAGAAAGGGGCTTCTGGGGTGAGGAAACAAAAGCAAAAGCAAACAAACGCGAATACAGCCAATGGCAAAGGCTTCTGTGGGGCAAAGGAAACCATAAAAATATAACCTACAAAATAGAAACTATCTGCAAACCATTCATCTGACAAGATACAAGGGACAGATAACTGTAACATGCAAGGAAGTCGAGTAACTCAATGGCAAAACCTCACGTCACCCAACTAAAACCCAGAAGACCTGTCTGAATGTGTGTTTCTCAAACAAATGACCAACGAAAACATGAAAAGGTATTTGCTCCACACTTGTCATCAGGGAAGCACAGCTGGAGCCGGCAGTGAGAAGCCAGCACCTCAGTTACAGTGGCTGTCGCCAACGGGAAAACAAAAACAAATATGCTGGCAGGTATTTTAATAAAAAGGAATTCTTCTACGCTATTGGTAGAAATACAAATCAATACAGCATTACACAACACGGTGTAGAAGTTCCTCAGCAAAACAGAGATGCAGTTACCATATGATCCAGCAATCCCGCTGACTGGGTGCTTATCCGAAGGAAATAAAATCAGAATGCCAAAGAAATGCCTGTATACCCATATTGAACACCACACTTTCTAATACGCAAGATATGAAATCCACATTGTTCATTGATAAATGAATAAGGAAAATGTGATATAAGGACAAAATGAAATACCTTTCAGTCATAAAAATAAATGGGTTCCTGTCACTTGTGGCAAGGCCATTTTATATTCGGTGTAATAAGCAGACACATCTCAGATATCAAATATCACATGTTGTCACACATTACACAGAAGGAATAAGTCCCAGGGGTCTGCAGCCTGGAGTTGACGACAGTTAACAAGAACGTCGGCTAGCTCTAGAAAGCAGTTCCTGCCCTTGGGTTCCTCCATGTTTGTAGGAGGCTGACTCCTGCAATGCTGGCTTCCAGATCTCCTGCACTTGGGCTTGACAGAGGCACTTGAGAGTGACCTGGGCAGCTGCCTCCTGGCAAGGGGCAGCAGAGAGTGTGAGCCAGAGCCTCCGTCTCCCCCACTTCTGACTTCTCTAGGGCACAAGTAGACCCAGGCTACAGAGACTCTTCCTGAACCCCAAGCTTATGTGAGGATGAATGAGGGGCGGGTTTAGACACGGCTGGAGCTTTTACACGGGGGTTGAAGGAACACATTCTACAGTTAGTGGGTCTCTGTTCAAATCCTGGTTTTACCTTTCCTAACTTCGGGTACAGGTATTCATACTTTGAGCTGAAGTTGCTTAGCTGTCAACTGGGACGGACACAAAGGACCATGATGCAAGCATGCAATGAGAAGTATGGCCTGCACGGAATCTAGTGTAGGGAAGGACTCTGCATGGTCTAGCTCCAGTGCTGTTCCTTCTGTGTTCAAGGAAATCCACGATGCTGGCAAGCTACTGAGACCCTGACCCCATGCTTGTTTTGTCCATGTTATTAAGAGTACCTGTATGAAAATTTTAAGAAAACCAAAATAGGCTGGTCCTCTGGATTCAGAAGGTACCATTTCTATTTCTAGCAAAGAGGTGAGGCAACTTCTAAGCAATGCTCTTACTTCAAGATTCTACCATATCACCTATCTTCATTTAAAATTAATCATTTAACAAACCACCGTTAGCTCCTTCCATATGAGATGCCCCCAGTTTGGCGTCGGGGGTTCAGGAAGGGAAGACGTATAACCTTGCTGTCAAAAAGTTCATAATAAAGTGCAGGCAAATGGAATGAACTATTGTAACGCAGGGTGAAAACAGTGCGTATTGGATAAGCATAGGATACCAGGGAACGGGTTGGAAGAGGATTCTCTGCAAAATGGGTGTACTTGGAGGCAGAACCCACTTGAGGCAGAGCCAGAGCGATCACAGCCAAGGAACCAGGGCTATTGAGAGGAATGAGGAAGTAACTCAACAGAGCACTGCTGGCCAAGTGCTGGGGTAGATTGTTGCGGTTAAGGGGATGCAAATTAGAACTTCCCATTTTGCAAGAGGTCTCCTTATCACAGCTGAAAGACTCAGACTCCCATTTCCCAGCACTGGAATCAGAAACACCCTCTCCCCCAGCAGCAAGGGCAGGGACTCTCAGCCAAGACCAATCAGATGGCTAAAATCTGGGCTCTTGAACACTAAGGATGACCAAATACTCTGTGACAGAAAACCTGAATAGTCAGAGGTAGTGATGGTAGTGGTGGCAACCTAACCAGATGGTTCTTGGGTTCTGACTGTACTACCCAGCGCATCCTGAAAGCCTGGGTTTCCAGCCTGTTGGTGGGTGCTGAGGATCTGATCTCAAAGGTTCCCCGCAGGCTTTTGTTTAAAGGCCACCAGCGGCACAACTAGAACATGGTGAAGGGTTTCAAGTGACCGGAGGGTCCCAAGTGAGACTGCGGCCTGTCCTTGCTCTCTGTGATTTCCTGGACACCACATTCATGGTTTTCCTCATGATAAGCTGCCAACAGCACAGACCCAGGCAAGAGGCCCATCAATCATGCCCTGAAACCTCTAAAACAGCAAGTCAAAATAAATCCTTCAACCAGAGAGATTCCTACCTGCAATCCTAGTATCCACAAGCCTAGGACAGGGGGACAGGGAATTTGAAGCCCCCAATGGGTATACATAGTTAATTTAAAGTCTACTCTAGGTTATACAGTAAAAGCCTATTTAAAAAAAAAAGTAACAAAAAAAATGTTTCCATAGAAGTTAATTACCTCAGGTATTTTTGTTAGAGTGACAGAAAGCTGTCTAAACACAGTGAATGTACAAATTATTCAAAATTTTCATCAATTATTTTGTTTACAATAACAGAAACTACATTCCACTTTTTGCCTCTGGAATTCTAGCAATGGAGGCGATTACTATAACATATAAAGGCCAGGTATGTTGGTATGTATCTGTAATCCCAGCACTTGGGAGGCTGAGGCAGGAGCATCACTGTGAGCTCGAGGTTTGCCCGGGTTACACAGCCAGATGATATCTTGAAAATGAAAACAATCAGAAAGTGTTTTTAAAATAAAGTTCATTTTAAAGGACAGATAAGTAATGCTTAAAACTGGACAAAGTGATGGGAATAAGCTTTATAAACAAGTCATCCGTTTATTCTATGGTATTTAACCAGCACCTCTCTCTGTAGATTCTGGGGACAGAGGTGGAGGGTGAGACACTTTTGCTTAGGAGACTACAGCCTGGAAGTGTGGTGTGTAGCAACAGAGAAAAGGACAGGAGTTCTAAGAACAGGCAACTGGGGGTCCTGGTTCAGATGGGGGAGGAGTTGGTTCAGAAACGGCTTCTCCGAAGAGCTGGTCAGGAAAAGGACTCAGATAAAGAAAAGGGTATTAGGGCAGAAAAGTGGCAAATACTAGTGCCCTAGAATGGGGAATGTGAACTCATGTTAGCGTGGAAGGGAAGGAACCAAGAAAGACTGTGTGAAGGGCCATGATGGAAGGGTGTCATTCTGGAGTATCAAAGACACCTGCTCACGGCTTGGTGCGTGTGGCTGTCAGTCTGCAAGCAGGAGGTTGTCCAATAGCACCATGTTCACTGTGAAATATCGGAACTGGTGAGGCAGAAATGACCTCGGTTAGGGGGTAGAGGGGAAGTGGCTCATGTGGGCATGAAGGAGAGAGCTGTACTCTCTTGCCAGCCAGCCCTTAACTCTCTCCCAGGTCCTCAGAAAGCAGTGGTAGCTTTCACATTTCCACCACCCAATCCCTGACTGATTCTCAAGGCAAAGGAGTCTTGGATTCTTCGGTGCTTATGTCTAAATCATCCTCAGTGATCTCAACTATCATTCATTTTTACTACTTTCATAATTAAGCAACATACTCAACAGGAAGCAACTAAATGACAAATATGTGGATATTAATTGTCTCCTCAGGAAGCCCGTATCCACAGGAAACTGTTGACATCCTCTTTTCAAAGGCATTCTCCTCCTTAATAAACTGGCTGCTTCCCGTTCACTTTATGTCTAGATATTGCAAATGCTTTCTCCTTTTCATAGCAAATCCTGGATTTTTTTTTTAAATCATGATAAGCACAGTCACCTACTGCCAACCAGGCAAAATGAAAGCATTTCTTTAGGAGGTGACTATAGGTGGGAGCTACTGCTGGCACAGAGCCAAGGGCATCCTAAGCTATGAGAGCTGAACAATCTCTGCAGTCATATTCATCCACTTTCATGCACATGCACGGATAAATGGGCCTCTAAGGACTTCTACTTCTGATGGCATGTTTTTCAGATTCGCCCCCAGTGAAAGTACGCTAGGCTCTTACTAGAGTTCGGAATACTGAATCAGAAGTATCCACCACTACAACAAATGGGATACAAAGCATCCACAGGCAATTTTCTTGCAATTCAAAGAGTGTGAAGGGCTCCTGATGATCTCTCACTAAACAAGACAGACAAGGCTGCCACCAGGGGGATAAAACCCACATCCTATAAGTGAAGGGAGGTAGGGAAGGTTGGGATCAGTGAGGAGAAACAGCAAGAAAACTGAGTGGTGATAGACTAAGTGAGGGGTTGGAGTCCACAAAATACCAGCCTGGCAGGTACACCACACACACACACACACACACACACACACACACACACACACACACACTCTAACACACATCCTAGCAGAAGCTTCAATGCATCAATCTGGTCACTAAAGTAATAGACCAATTTTCCTCAGACTTAGTTAAAAAAAAAAAAACCTTACCCTAACTGCTATCAATTTAGAATTCTAGCAGCTCAGGTTAATGTAGAAGAAATGAGCATACTGGATTTCCTCTAAAATGCGGAGGGTGAAGGGTGTGTGGCAAGTAACCACTGCAGGCAAGGGCAGATGAGGAACAAGTGAAAGGCGCCCACCACACCACAGTTTCCATGTGGCTGCTTGCAAACTCACAGCCAGAGCCAGCCAAAGGAGGCGAGACTGTGGAGCTAGAGGGAGGTATAATACAGTTGACCTGGCAGTTTTCACAGCCCCCCACCAACTCCTTTCCTAAAAGACAGGGAATAACAGGCCTGGAAGAAAAAGCTAATTGAAGTGCTATGCAATTTACAAAAGAAGTTCAGGAATGACTTCTCAGCCCAGCTCCTATTTCCTTTTGACTACTTTTGACTTCGTGTAAATTGCACAAAACAGAAAAAAGAAAACAGCCATCAGCACAAAGCTCTCTTGGTACAGACGCCAATACAGGGAGACACCCTGCTTCAAAGCAACAACTCTCCTAGCTGTCATTTTCATGCTGGCTGGCCCGGATTTCTATTAAACAAGTCCTTTCAATTGACAGTTTCCCTCATACCACATAGCGAGGAACATGGGCCACATCGAAGGCGGCCTACATTGCAAAATGTAGAACTTTCCTTGCTCAATTGCTGCCCAAGGAGCTGTGGCTGACTTGCAACTTAGCAGTCTCCAAGATGCTAATTGAAAAGAACACCCCCACCCACTAATTTTCCCCAGGCACCTCTACTCCCACCCCCATTTACAAGTGGACTTTTGTATACATAAAGTTCCAGGAAACAAAGCACACAAACACTCATACACAAATAAACTCCCAAGCTAACACCAGCTATAATAGTGTTTTGGTTGGAGCTTTTCCAGGCCTGTCACCAGCTCTGTTAGCAGTAAATGAAACTCCTGCTTTTGCAAAGACAGAAAGGGACAACCTCTCCTATTTCAAATGGTAAAAGGGGCCCCCTCACATCTTTCGGTCCCCAGCAAAACTAACTGCAGAAGAGCTGGCAAAACAAAACAAAAAACAAACAAAAAAGAACATATTCCCCAAATAAAGATCTTTCATTTCTCTCCTCACTCAGCTTCCCCTTTTAGCCGGAAACTCACGTCCCTTCCAATTTCTGACACCCTTTTTCAAGAAACCCAGACTTGGGCTGTTCCTGGGAATCCAGCTTTGGGCTGTCCCCCAGGCAGGCGGCCCATTCCAGGCGCTTTTTCCTTTTTGTATTAACAGTCAAAGCTCGCTTTCTCCTTTCGAGAAAAATCTGAAAAGCACCCTTGGTGGGCAGGCTTGGCTAGGTCTGATGCTGGGTCCCTTGCCTATTAACCGGCTGCCTAGTGGGACAGGGCTGCACACTGGGCTCTCCGCGTCCAGCCAGGCTGGAGAGAGACAAAGTTCCCCACCGCTTGCTAGTTGCTCCCATCAGCGCCTGCTCCCGCCTTCCTCCACATTCCTGCGCTGAACTTGGCGGAGCGAGCGGCTGGCGTACCTTCCTTGGGCTCCTCCGCCTCGGAGAGCATGCTGTCGGGGTGCACAGCCGCAGACGCCACCGCCGCGGACATGGACGTGAGGCTGCGAGGCTCCCAGACGAGAACGATGCGCGCGGGCGGGACGCGGTGGGAGGAAGCCGCTGAGATCAGAACCTCCCGAGGCGGGCGGCTGGCTGCGGGAGGGATTTTCAGGGGAAAGTTCCGCAGGAGTGACGAATCGCGCGGGGCTGGGCCACAGGAGTCCGCCCCCGAGGGGCCGCCGCGGGTGGAGGCGACCCGGCAGGTGGGGCCCAGCGCAGGAAAGGTGCCCTGCAGAGAACGGAGGTGCGGGGCAGAAGTGCACCGGGGCAAGTTCGCACTGCATCTGGGGGTAGCATTTTTGACATTCCCTGTCTTAGGCTTTGACATGAAAACTCTCTCAGGGCTGTTATTTTTTTCAGGCTAGTGATACAGATGCTGTTGCAAGCGTTTGGAAGAGTCCCGTTCACAAGGCACAAACTTCACCAGTGCCAGGAATGTCCTCTAAGAAAGTAGGTCAGGATAGGCAGAAGCCCCCCCACCCCCCTTGTGCATGGCTGGCTCCCTCTAACCAATGCTGGGAATTAAATGCCTCTCTGGCTTTGGGAAATGCTGACAGACAGAAGATAAAAGGCCAAAGGGCAGGAGGGCCCAGAGCACAGCAGCCATCCTGCCCTCCCCTCCTCACCTGTCTCTTACTACCGACTCAGAGGAAGTCCTCTTAGCTCTGGAGTGGCCCCGGTTTGCCCTTCAGAGAAGTGGTTATGACAGCTTCCACCACTCTACCTGTCTTGCAGAGGTTATTTTACCAACCCTTGTTTTAGCACCAATCCTAGGGTGAGGGGTCCCAGGTAACATTCCTGAAAGGAAAATATCCCAAAGGAAAGAAACTGGAGATTATGTGGAGAGGTACATTCTTTAAGAAATGTCTTTTCCAGCTGCCTTCCTTTACTTTATATCTATTTTTATTTGGAGGGGGCAGGCTCTACAGTCAATTTAATGAAAGAACTATGTAAACTGCCTAGGTTTCTCAAATCTGGGTTTAGATTTAGCTCTGCTATTTATTATTTATACGGCCTTAAGCAAAATAATAACAGTAATAATTAACCTCTCAAGCATGCATTTGCTCATTTATAAAATGAAGATAAAAGTAATATATAATTCACAGATGTGTCTAGTATTGCAGCCGGTACTATAAACAAAGCAATTTGATAGCGTAAGTGCTACACACGGGTTATCATTAACCACTGCGCCTTATGACAATAAATTTTTGTAAAGAATATTCTTGCCTTTTACTTCAACATTAAGTTTAAACAGTACCAATTCTATTCACAGGCAAGGGGATATTATAAATAGTAATATAAGGTCTGATGTTAAATCAGTTCCTATTGATGGGTGATTGATTCTAACATGCCTAAGACCCTTCCAGAACTTTATATCAATTTTATTGAAAGGGCAAGGTGAACCAAGACATAATAGCCAGAGGGAAGAAAGAAACATCTGGAAAATATCAGTGCTGTGAAGCCTACGGAAACTGTACATGCTCGGAAAAGAATAACGGGCTGCACCTTTCTGAAAATCATGCTTATCATGGTCCCTTTGCCCCACATCCTACTGCTGGTCAGACTATGCTCCCTAATTTTAGGTTCATGGCAGACACAAGCTGAGATAAAGATGGAGATGGTTCTGATCGGAAAGAAACGCTCCCTTGCCAGTCACACACGGCCTTGCCTGTCCTTCTGAGGAATCCCTCTGCCCCTCCCTATCCTATAGCATCTGGCCTTGCTTTCCGCCGCCACAGGCCAGATGTCCACGGATGTCCACCGGGGCTCTGAGGAACCTCGTCATGGCCGTCTGCTACGCAAATGAGATAACTCTGGTCAATCTATAGCCGGGGTGAAGCAGCACCTTTCCCAAGACGAGGTGATGAGTAGGCAAATGAGGACTGCCCAGCTTCCACATTCATTTGCCCCAAACAGAATGACTTTCTCACTTCCTTCAGAAAGTGCCCCTTTATGTAATATTTATTAAATGTCACTTACAAACCCAAGGACATGCAAACCTCCTAAGGTCTGTTAAGCAGAAATCCTTAATACCCTGCTTGTTTTCACATGGGTTCACAAAACGGCCTTCAGCCCAGCCCAGGTTAGCCAAGGAGAACAAGTGCTGAATGAACAGTTTGAATGCCGCCAACAGCAGCCCCGTAATCAACTTAGCGTCTTGTTAACAGCCCTGCTGATCTCTGAACATTCACCAGGATCCTCAGAAAACCTCCAGAGAAACTTTTTTTTTTATTCAAATACAGTCCAGCGGTCACCTTGGGGAAGAATGTCCCCAGATCAGATTCAGGAACAAAGGATGCCCGGCTTACCTAAAAAGACTGTAGATGATAAGCACACCATAACCTTAGACCCATCTGCCCTGGGCAAACTATTCTGCTTCACGCCTCCAACTTGCAAAATCATGGCAATGGACAGCTGGACCTCCCGGGCTCTCTTCTCCTCATGCTACTTCCAAGTGGATAATTGGTAGTGTTGATTTTGCTAGAATTTTATTCAAAGTGGGTTGGGCTAGTCATAGTGGCTAATATTCCAGTACACCACAGGGATCTGCTACTACCTCTCTAACTATTCATTTTTGTCTTTTGGGGATGGGGGTTCATGGATTCCCAGGTTGGCCTGAGATTTGTTAAATGACCAAGTATGACCTTGAACTTCTGACTCTCCTGCTCTCACCCCCAATGTGCTGGGATTGTAGGCTTGCACCACCATGTCTAGTCTATGTGGGTCTAGAGATCGAACCCAGGGCTTCATGCATTCCAGGCAAGAGCTTTACCAGCTGAGCTATATCCCCAGCCCTCTATTTACTTCTGTATGCTTGAGAAACAGCCCAGTGTCCTTACTTGAGCAATAAGCTCGGAATTCACATTAACCATCCATTATAGATCACCTAACATAAAATAGCAACTAAACTGGCAACATTTCAGATCTAGAAAAAGGCATACTTAAATAAATGTTGCATCCCTACACCTCTGCAATAATGGAACTTTCCCATCTAGGTCCGTGTGGGAGGATTTGAAACCCTGAAACGGTTCTGATCATTTATTCATTGATTCAGACATTACCCAATATTTACACAAGTCACATATAAATGGGTCTCCCTTAGCTGGAGCTTCCTCTTATAATCTTGATAATTCTGGACCACAGATTAAATGAATTCCTCCCAAGGTACTTTTGGGTCTGTGAAAAACTTATTAACGCCAACCCAACTTAACTAAGTCGTAATAAGTCAACTGAATCTCAAGCAATGGGACAAGGCTCTTTTCAATGGCACTCGAGTGAAGCTGTTTTTAAAAGAAAAGAGAAGGTGACTACAGCCTGGGCTTTAGGCTCTTTGGCTTACAGAGACCCAGGTGCCTCTGAGGAATAAGTAGATTGGAGGATCCTCAGCTCAGAGGGCCAGCGAGCCAAAGTGGGAAGAGCCAGCATGGCTACTCAGGAGTGTCCTGTTATCATACTCCCCAGCACTCAAGGAGGGTCTGGTCATCGGCAGTGAGGACCAGGTTCCTCTGCCAGCTACTCCTGTCCTACCACTGCTGGCTCATAAGCAGCTCGGGCCAGGCCATCAATGTTATTATTTTACTCCTGCCCTGGTGTCACGATGCTGAATCTGAACATATAAAATTGTAGGTCACAAAATGGCTGTTTACAGAGTATTCAAAATGACCTTCTTCTGTTTGACTCTGAGGCTGTCCTCAAATTTTCTATTACCTGTTGTCAAAGACCCCCTAAATCACCGGGCGGTGGTGACACACACTTTTAATTCCAGCACTTGGGAAGCAGAGACAAGCAGATTTCTGTGAGTTTGAGCCCAGCCTGGTTTATAAGAGCTAGTTCCAGGACAGGCACCAAAGCTACAGAGAAACCCTGTCTTGAAAAACCAAAAAAGAAAAAAAAAAAAAACCTCCCAAGATCGCTTTACAACTGTAGATTGACCTTTACACTGTCCTGAAGTTTGGAAAAGGGTCTTTGTTCTTGGTCCCATCTGGTTGGGGCTGAGGACCTTCCCCCAAGACACCATTCACACTCAAGCCTCCAAACCATGGGAAGGCCTCACTGGGCAATCTCTCCGGAGCCCGGAGCCCTCCCTGCCCCGTATCCTCGCTCTCAGCGCAGAAAGGGGACTCGTTTAACAGTGGCGGCCATTTATGTACCTTCTGAGCAGGTGAAGTTCATGCTTCCTGTGGCCTTACATGTTGATGTGTTGATGAGCAGAGGGGCTAGGTTAGGGGTCTGAGCATGAAGTGGAACAGAAGTGCCTGAACCAGCAGAGGCAACTAAGAAAGAGCGAGGAGGCGGAAGAGAAAAGGGTACTGTCACCAGACTCTGGGAGTGTGTAGTTATGGGTAAATTCCATTCAGACTTTCAATGACAGTGCCAGCAAATCTTACATAACCATTAATATTCTGGGTGTGAGCAAAGAGTTCTGAGGGAGTAAGAAGCGCTGACGCTGAGGTGCGCACTGGCAGGCAGACAGCTATGCATCTGGTACGCACTTGTTTCCTAGGATTCCATTGTTTGTTTCTGTTTCTCTCCTAAGAAATCATCCTTGCTACAAAGCTTTGAGTAGATAATCACAAAGCTCATGCGCACTCGCATGCAAGCGCATGCGCGCACACACACACGCGTGCACACACACACACACACAAACACAGAGACCAGGTTGGAAAATAATGAAGGATTTGTGAGTCCATGATCATTTTCCTAGAATACGTATCAGTAATTCTTTTATGTTTTCTTTTTGGAAACAGTGTTAGAGTTTATTAAAGAGAACTTTCACAGGATTTCAGTCTGCGTAGTAACTTTAGGGGAGCCTCTGAGAGGTGCTTAGGAAAAGGGTACTATATCCCCAAGAAATAGGTTTGGCTTCTCCAGAGACAGTGGCACCACCGGGCTCTACAATAGACTGTATGTGTGACTTGGTGGCTCTGAAGTGACATTCTTCAGGGGGTTTCTAAGAAACTCTCTCCTTGTTTTTCCTTCCTATGTGGTGTGGGAGGGGGGAAGGTGATGAGGTCAAAGGGTGGTTTCTGAGGTGCAGGCTGGAAAGGAGGAAGACTAAACTCACGGGTCACATGACTCATTGCCATGTCACCATGTTGCTTGAAATGTATAAAAAGGAATTTGTATACGTAGAAAGTGTATACGTAGGCATTCTTCACTGCAAATTTTGTTAGTTATGTCAAAACTCTTGACTCTTGGTTAGTGAGAGAATTCAACTACACTCCAAGTTGAGGGGCTCCTTTCTCTTTCCACGTTCTTTAAAATTTCCCTGCCTTCCTATTTTGCCCTCAATTTACTTCTCTGGAATTTGGTTTAGTCTTTGGAGGGGGTGGATGATCAATGATGGCTGAAGATTGAATTTTTGAAACTTCACCGCTAAACATGAACAGAGACTCCATCTACTGAGGGATCAAACGTCTGAATGTGTCTGAGAAGGCCTCAGCTTGGAGACTGGAGGATCTTCATTCAATGAGAAACTAGCAGAGGGACACCGTTACTATAGCTTTATTTAAAGTCACCCCTTGAGTTCACTATGGTCTTTTTAAAGATATGTAACTAAAGAAAGGAGGTTCTGCCCCCACCCATCGCAGCCCGACTAGCCAGTCAGCAGGCAAGGCTCCTGAAGGCAGGCCAATTTACCCCATCTCCCATTGGACCCTGTAATCTACAAGCCCCACCCAACCACTGCAGCATCAGCAGCCCCCAGAGGCACAGACACCTGGACTGACTGGAGGAAGAGACGGGTGGATAGCCCTGCAATGATGCACTCAACAACATAAAAAGCACTATGGCACCACCAGAACCCAGTGGTCCCACAACAGCAAGGCCTGAACATCCCAACGCAGAAGAAAACGATCTTAAAAATAACTTTATGAAGATGATAGAGGCCCTTAAGGAGGAAATGAAAAATTTCCTTATAGAGATCGAGGAAAAGAGACAAACAAAAAGTTGGAAGAAAAGAGGTTCTATCACTTTTCAAGTCACCGACCTGACGAGCAATGGACTCCAGGCCAGAGTGGATGTGGCTGAGCTTCCTTCCTGTCTCCTGCATCGGTCCTCCCTTCACAGAGGAGGGATGCCTCAAAGACGGCTACACTGGAAGGTCACCAAAGAGTTTACATCTGGCTGCGGTTCCAGCACAGACGGCTCTAATCCTTGTTCGCATGCTGAGATCACCACTCCAAATTAAAGCCATTCCAGTCTTGACATTTAGTGCTTTAAGTAAGCCATAAATTTAATAGCCTCTATTTATTCAGCTACATGAGACCATAAATGTGTTGGGCCTTTTTTTTTTTAATTAAAAATTCAGTTGGGACCGCAACTAAGCTTCCTTGGATATGAAGCAAAATCAGAATTAAGTGGGGGGAAAACCCAAAAAACTCCAGGCTCAATTTGGGTTTCTTGGCCTTCTTATGAAGAGCATAGAGGAGCCCCTGCTAGTGGAGCCTTGTTGGCGTTAAAAGGGTTCTCCTCTAGTCACTCTTTTTAAAAAATTTCCTCTACAAACAAGCAAGTCATTAGGTCTCTATTTGCACATCTGTAAAATGGGGGTAATGCTACTTATTATCAGTGATGAAATGAGCCAAGAAGCTGGCCAGGTATGCAAACTATAGCACACCCCTTGTCTCATGCCCCCGTATTTTCATGAATGAGGCCAGACTGGTTTGGATTGTTTAGGAACCCTACATGCTGACCCAGATTGATGAGCTACAGAGAGTGAATGCAAGAGGGCTGTAATTCTTCCTCTGCCCAGGTTAATGGGGTCAAATGGTAAAGCCTGGGGGGAAGGTCACAGAAAGGATGCAACAGATTGATGGGAAGGAATCAATTGAGTCAGGGCAGCACGGAGTCACCCTGACTGAGGCATGCTGGCCCTCCTCAACCCAGGTGATAACAGTCACAACCCAGGTGAACAACCGTCAGGCGCAACTGTCAGACACAACAGTCACAGGAGCTAAGTCTGCACGCAGCGTGAGCTGTCACCCCTCTAACCCTCTGTTTGACGTGACCCCTAGACACATCGTCGGCAGCAGCCTCTCCCGTCCACCTCCTCCCTCACCTCTCTTAGCAGAGACACTTTCCATAAAAGACAGCCCCATTTAGAAAGTTCCTCTTTCTAGTGAGCTGAAATCCAAGTTGAAGGGCAGGAACGAGAAAATTCTTTCCCTTCTAACCGCTGCCCCTACGTGCTTTACACTGAAGAAACAATTTTGTGATGAGACAAACATAGATTTATAACTGAATTTTCTTCTTCAACAACTTAATAGCGATCCCCTCACACTGGCTGGCTGGCTGGAGCGGCAGGCAATCTGAGATACTTATGCAGCCTTCCAGCGCTGGCTGGGTCGCACACATCTGTAATTGATTACTGCGAAGCATTCAGAAGCCAGAGGGGCTCTGCTTGGGACCTCCAGTGATAATCTCTTCTCTTCTCTATGTTGACTGGGAGGGACTAGAGAACTATGCCAAGATAGGTTGAGGAATGAGACCCGAATGATTGCATCTGAGCAGAGAAGGTTTTTTTTTTCTTCCATGTTTCTGAACAAAATCTGGAATCCCGAAGTCGTGTGCCACATGTGGAAATTTGAATTCAGACTCTTAGCCTGGGATCTGTTTGGCACTTTAACGTACGTCCAGTTGTCATGATCTGATTTTTACATCAGGTTTCGGACATGAGCAGAATCCAGGAGGTTCTGGCCATGTGCCATGTCGTCACGGTTTAAGGGACAGAAAAGGCTTGTGGAGAAACCCCAGGATAGGATGGGCTTTCCAGGCAGAGTGGCCAAGGCTGTCACTGGACAGACAAACCTAGCAGGCGGTAAAATGTGAAGTGAAGCAGAACTTATCCAAACAGGGTTGCGGGGCAAGGAGCGGTTCCTTCTCTGCTATGGATCAGAAGTTTTTCCACTTGACTAGGTCAGGTTCTGAAACCGGTTTATTTGGTCAGTCTTTAAAGGAGAGCTATAGAATTATGTGCCAGTTATGCCTCAGAAAATGGGGTACATGTTCTGACTAACTCCCCATCTGGCCGTGCACACGCTACAGAATGTAATATTAAGCCCATTAAGTCTGTAGAATAAAGTGAAAAATCATTAACTTTCTCAATCTGAAATCTATTGCCACTGACTTTTTTTTTAAACTACCAAGTTCAGCTAAGTCCCCTTACACGCCACTTAATTTTTTTCTGATTTCAGCTATACGTGATCATTTCAAACAGATGCAACCTAACTTTATCCTGGAGCATATGGTGATGTAGAATTGGGACTTCACTGTTCCCTTCTTGACTCGCTCTCCGCACCTCTGTCTGACCTTTCATGCTGGTAGTCCTCATACGTGAAGGGCGAACATTACATTCAAGGCCATGTAGCTTTTAAAAAAATTGATAGACACGCCTAACAGACGGCTCAGCAGTAAAAGGCGCTTGTCCTCGAGCCTTTTGGCTAGTTCAACCCCTAGAGCCCATGTGGTGGGAGAGAACTGACTCCCTCAGATTGTCCTGTGACCTCCATGGACATACCACACACACACACACATATCCCCACACGTGCACGTGTGACCTATAAATAAATGTAAAGTGAAGAAGGAATGACCATAAAGTATTGACATACTAGCTGCACATCTCCATGGAGCATGCTGTGATATGTTAGCGCACTGTATGTTGATCGACAAAAGACACTTAGGCCACCCTTTGTCATTTCTGTGTATTGAGAAGATTCAAAAGCTTCTCCTGTAGTCATTTTAAACGATCTGCCTTCCCGTGGCAAAACGTTTCGAAAAAGAAGCCAGCTATAGTTGGTCCCAAAGAAATCACAACCCGTTCGCATGCTAGAAGCAGCACTCGCTCAGTAAGTCTTAGAGAAATTAAGGGATAGGCTACCAGTCTTCAGTAACTTCCTATGAGGTCTCCAGAATTAATGCTGACTCTATACCATTTTTACTTTACCCATGACTCTAATGCGTCTCTAACTAAACCTTGGACTCCCATTAGTTACAGTAGTGTGGCTGAAGCCGCTGCTAAGGGCTGACAGCTGAAGCTCTGGATGTCCACACGGGGCGTCTGTGTACCTCACTCAGGGCACTACAATAAACTCACAAGGGTGCCATGGTATCCTAGATTGGAGGCGAGGAGGGGAACAGAATAACATTCAATCTCTTCGGCAATGTGCAATACATGAGTGTTTGCTCAAGCTTGTTCATAGCTTAAAGTTGCACTGTGCTGTTTTTCATGTGATGACATCGTTTCTTCCTCAAGAAATGTGATAAACACAACTCTTCTGTGCATGGGAATACAGGACAGGAAATTAGGGTTGCAGGACCCTATCTGATCTCCAGGCTGGAGAAGTTACGAGGTGACTCATGACAGACCCGCCCTCGCTTCACATTCCCAACCCGTTCTTCATTATCCACTCCGAGAAAACTTCACCCAGCGTTTCTCCACCAGCTGATAGAATTCTGTACTTATTCAGTGGACGGCACTTGTTAAATTTTATAGGAAGAAGTTCCTTTCGGGGACTCGGTGCTTGCTTTCCGTGGGTTCCCTAGTGGAGCTCCCATCGGCTGGTTCCCGTTGCGCACCTGACTGATTGGCCTCAGGCAGTTCCTTCTGGCATTCCTTCCCTTCAGGTGATGGACAAATGTCCCAAGTGAGAAAACTCCTCATGAGCAGCAGTCCTCAGCAGCTTAGCGGGTGGCTTTCCAGCAAGTTCTGTCCACACAACAAACACCCTAGTGACTTGGCTGCCACCCGGTGAGCCAATATCTGGAGTGGGGGAAGCTGTTCTTTCTCGTTGGCTAGCAACCTCTGTATTTCCTACCAGCCACTCATCATCAGAGTTAATATTTCTTTTTAATAGATTTGTTTTTATTACAATGTTTATCATTGCGGTGAAATACACATGTCATAAAAATTATCATTGCAACTGTGAAAATGTATAGATTAGTGACATTTAAATACATTCACATGTGCCTATAGCTATCAACACTATACATCTTTGGAGTGTTTTAAATCTTGGAAACTAACTAATGAGCTACTTTCTGTCTCTAGACTGGCTACTCTAAGCAGCTTATCTATAAGTGGGCTATACAGAACTGGTGATTTTGTGACTGGCTTTCTTCACTTACCTTCATCCATGTCAAGAAATGTGTCTGAATCTCCTTTGAAAGGCTGAGTGATATTCCACATCATCTCTGTAGCAAACTTTGGGTTGCTCCCACCTGTGGCTACTGTTATGAATATAGATGCATGGGTATGTTTTTGACACCATTTGCAATTATTTTTGTTATGTAACCAGAAATGGAATTTCAATGCTAAGTGTACGTGTGCCTGTGTGGGCCTATGCCATCATATGTGTAGGTATGCATGGAAGCCGGAAGAAGAAATTAGATCTCCTGGAGCTGGAGTTACAGGAAGTTGTGGGCCATCAATGTAGGTGTTGGGAATCAAACCCAGGTATTCTGAGAGAGCAGCTAGTGCTCTTAACCTCTGAGCCACCTCTTCAGCTCCTCTATCCTAAAAGAAGAGAGAGACAGAGACAGAGAGAGATCAAGAGAAACCACTACAGTGTTTCCTAGCTAACCTTTCATTTAAACTTTTATGATCAAATTAATATACAAGTTTCCTAATTGGACATTGATTAATATGTACAGTACCCCACAGGTACACATATGCCATTAGTAAATAAAGAAAAAAATACCCCCTAAATCTTTCAATTTAAGTGTATTATTATTTTCATAGGATTACAAAGTTATTAGTATATAAATACTTATTAAGTTGGTCACACATTTCCAACTGCCTAGGACTGGTCTGCTTGGATGGCTGCTGAGGGTCACTTAACTAGAAACATCTACCCATGAAGGCACCATCAGAGCCCATCTTGATCCCCTTTTGAACATCCTGATTTTTCTTTCTACATAACATTCATTTTCTCTTCTCCATTTAGGCAACAGCGACTAGAAGCCTGATGGTTATCATTCATGTTAGCTGCTCTCTCTCCCCCTTTGTTTCTAAACCAAGTGCCAGTCAAAATGTTTCCTGGCCCTTTCTCCTGGACTCCTGCACCGATAGTTAAGCCGTCAGCTCTAGGTGCAGTGCCTAGAATTTCTAAAGCTGGTTTCTCCCAGCAGCACGGGCTGAAATCCCAAATGCCTGCCAAGGCTACAATACAATAGTCCCTATCTGCCACAGCCCTGCATCCCTCAAAGTGACACAGATAAGCTGGGCTTGCAGTTGAGACCCTATTCCCGAGGCTCAGCCAGTGTCTTCATCTCTGCCCCAATAAAAACAATAGCAACGCGTAAAGCATTAAGTGTTTCTGGGACAAATTCGCCAGTTCATGCCCACAGACTCACAGGCACAAATGGGTTACAAAGTAATCATTCCGAAACGTTTGACACTTGTTCCCATTACCTGGAAACTACCTGCAAGAACCCTTTCGGTGAACCATGACACCCTGTGCAGTAACATTGTGGGGGCAGCTGCTGCCAGCCTAATTTTTTTCCCTGCAGCTGCATCCTCTTTTTGCCCCTCTCAAAGCCACACTTAGGCCTCCCCTTTCCTCTGAAGCCTGCTGAAGCCAGTGGTGAACTTCTCCATGCAACTTCTACTGTTGATAAGCTTGATATCAGATGTCTTTTGAGACAGAAAACTAGGTTGTGTTATTTCCAGTGCAAGGTTATCCCTTATGGCTGTTTGCCTGTGTTCCTTTCCAGACCTATAACATATGTTGGGCCCTTCGAAGAGACAATATAACCAATAAAATAATCATTAAAACATTTCATGATATTGACGTATGACAACATGTAAAAATAAACTGCATTTCCTCCATCCATAAAGCATATTACAAGAACCGATGAAAACACAAAACTGCAATCTTCAAAGAGAGGAAAGTTTAAAGGAGCAGTTGCATTGCACTGAAGACCAAGGCCGGCAATCCGCACCGACTCATAACTTTAACAAGTTCCTAAAAATTTCATCAGAAAAGGAGCCAAGAAGAAAGCAACTCTGCCAGCTGCGAGCCTTCTGTTTTACCGTGTGTGCAGCATGGACGTACTTGCTTTATCATCTTTATAAACAGAGTGTGGGGGCACATGCAACCTTCCCAGAAGATGCTCACGGGACTCCAGACTGCAACGGCTGGGCGGCACTAGGGGCAGCCTAACTAGCTACTCTCCCACCGCCACAATTGCCATCCAGATCATTAATAAGACAGACTGAGCAACATTCCACTTCAGCTGATGAAATTTCCAGGGCCAGGAAGATACTGGCAGCTGCTGCCACTTTACAAAGCAACAAATTCACCATCCTCAGATTGAAAACTTTGTTTCCTTAAGAACGAACATCCGCCCTATGCCACCTGCATACATACACTAATAAGTCCCAGATGGGAATTCCAGACACCTCTTTGCTCTGGCCATGAATTTCTTCCAGGCGATAACGTTCTATTAAGCTGGCCTCCCAGCAGTGAGCTGCCTTGCAGAGACTGCCTTCATTTACAGGGCACCCTGCTTTAAAGAGCTGGTTTGGGATCTGCTGTTGCACAATGTGTAATTAATTCTGTCCTTTTTTTTAGATAGATGAAAAAAATCTATTAATGTTAAAAGGCAGCATATAAGAAAGCTGATTCTGTGGAAGTAGAAACTATGACTAGTAGTTACTAGAGAAAGAGAAGGGAGGGGGGAGCAATAGGTACAACAGAGAGTCGGCTGGGAAGACTGAGCTATAGTGTTCCACAGCGCAGATGAATGCCCATCATTTACCAGATTAACCGTTTGTTGTATGAAGAACGAAAAGAGAGGAGTCCAAAGTTTCCCTTCATATAGGAATGATAAAAAGTGTGGGGGGGGTGGAAATAATAATTACCTTGATTTATTTTATCATTACGCATTTTATAAATGATAATGTGATGTGAAATCATCACACTGTCACCTATAAGTGTGTGCAAATATGTTGTTACATATTAAGAAGAAAAATTCTTTAGAAAGGAAGCACCTTGTTTGTCTCAAGTACCTTGTTATTTGGGCCAGAAAGGGGGAAATCCCTCTTGACCATCGCCTCAAATTCTGAATCAGTGACCCAGACAATTTATGTACTTACGTTAAATCATGTCATATCTCAGCAATTTACACATCACCTTCTATAATGTATAGCAGGCTATGTGTCACAAGATACACAGCACAGGACATGTCTCTGGGCAAGATGGCGCATCCCACACTATGGAGTACTTCTGATCCTTGTAGCAATTGTTACAGAAGAAATCTTGAGTGTCGCTCTCAACACTCACTTCTCATGAATTTGCAGACTCTCAGAGGCATTAAGTGGCTGGCCCACAGCCACCAGCTAGAGGTGACACTACACTGAGAGTCTTCTGACCTCATTCCGTGCTTTTTCTCTACTGCCATGGTGTCTGAGCAGGAACCAATGTTGTACAGCTAACTGTCTCATGCATTTCAGAAGAGGGTTACAGAAAGCAAGAAACATTGAGAGTAGATCCCATACGGAGGCTTTGAGACTGGCTGCCTGGGGGAAAGGGTACCAAACATTAATAGAAAAGCAGAAGCTACTGAAGGAACAGGTGTGGCCAGAGGAAGTAGGCTGAACTTCACACATCTAAGGGGGCTAAGGTCTGGGTAGGAACCCCTATGGGAGGAGCTACACCTCCTCTCTGACTCATTGCCCATATAAACGGAGCTCCTGGGCAGCCCACGGTCTTTTGTGAAATCACACAGAACATCCACTCTCTATTTATCAAATCTGCAGGGCATGTTTAAGAAATTATTATTTTCATTTATGTGTATTGGGGCTTTGTCTTCATGTATGGCTATGTGCCATGTGCATGCCGTGCCAGGGGAGGCCAGAAGACAGTGGCAGATCCCCTGGCCCTGGAGTTACAACTCGTGGTAACACCACATGGATGCTGGAACTCAAACCCAGGTTCCTTTGGAAGAGCAGTCAGTGCTCTTAACTGCAGAGCCATCTCTCCAGCTCCCAGGAGAGGTGCTTTCTTGATGAAGTGGCTACAGTTAACCTTATACACTTTACAACATAGATGTGGCCTATCATTCATTCCCAAAACCTAATAATACTGTTCTTTGTCTACGTTTTATACACAAGCAATAATTTTGGCCCGATGTCAAGAAACAAAAAGATCAGAATCCAAAGTGAGCGATCAGGCTTGTACTTTCCTTCTAACTGTTCTAACAGGTATAGATAGCCTGGACCAATGCATGAAATAGAATGAACTGTGCTTTAGAGGCATGGTGGAGAACGCTGAGCTCTCAGATCCATAAAGCAAGGCTGCATAGAGCGGAAATTTACCTTGAGCATTCCTTATAGAGTGCGGAACGCCCGGCATGACCTCGTATATACACAGTGCTGTGGGAGCCCGAACGGCTCTACTGTCTAGCTGTCAATCAGATAATTCAAGGTCTACCTCTACAACCAACTTGCTTGGTCTCCGGAACAATGTATTCTCCACTCTGTTTCAGCCCTGAACCTCCAAGTGTATCCAGCTCTCCCCACTTTCACACAAGCAATGCAGAACCGCTCGCTGTTGATTGGGGGTGAATGCCAGCAGCCAAGATGTCCTGACAACTATCTTGTCCATGAGGGCCAGGTGTCATTTTTTTTTTTTTATTGACAGCATCTGTTTCCTCCTCTATAGCTTCAGCTGTATACCAAAGGGACCCAGGGAGACTAAATGTTGTTAAGGAAGCTGGGGGCTCACAGCCTGCTCTAAAAAAAGCTGTATTGTTTCAGGCACCATCTTCACTGGTCCTTTCTCCATTCTACAGAAATCTGTGGCACCCCTATCACTTACAGGAAAATGGTGTCTCTCCTTGGAGAGCCAGTCAGGGGTCAGACGAAGAAAGAGCCTAGGGAAGGACTCATAGGGTACACTAATTAAAACACAGGAAGAAAAGTTCAGGAGCAAAAAGGTATGAGGTGCCATGAAAGTTCAAAGAACCTAAGCCATTACCAGGGGGATGCAGTCATCATAGAAGCCTGGCCGAAAGACACGCTGACGCAGACTGTGGGGTGTTCTGGGCACTGAGAGAAACACATGCAAAGACCCACATGTCCAAGAATGACCAGTGGGGAAGGAAGGCTGACAAGATCAATGACTGCACTGGCCAGGAAGCCACTGGTAGCCCTTTGACAAAGAATTTTGTCACATGACTAGAGACAGAAGCCAAAGGCTCTGTAGAATGCGCTAATAGAGAAAGCATGGTGGGCCATTCATTTACAAAGTTTCCCTAAAAGGTGTAAGTTGTGAGGAACTGTTGTTTTAAAAAGTGCCTTTGAAAAGGGGATATTTGAATTTCCACAGTTGTACCAATGCCAACACCAGCCACAGGGAGGTGAGTGGGTGCCCTGGATCTCTAACAAAAACACATTTGCAAGAATCTGTATGGGCTCTGGCAGAAGCTGGAATAATGTATTTTTAAGGACAAAATCAAAACTCCTTCCACTTCCCTGTGGTTGGTGCTGGTCTACCAGGTCTACCCAAGCTTGCCTGAGGTTTCCAGGACCCCAACTGGCCTCTGAAAGAAACAGGAAATACTTTCATTAGAGAGGCGGTACTCAGTGTGAAACTCTGCTCCACTTCCTGTTCTACTGTGAGGCTCTTTTGAAAATACAAGCATTCCTTGGAGGAAGGGCCTGGGAATTACTAACATCTGATAGCAATTCGCTGGTTTCTGTTTTCATTTTCTGCAGAGGTGAGGGCTATGGGAGCACCTGGGTGGGAAGTAGATCTGTAGAGATTAAAGGAGTGTGGGGAGTAGAGAATGAACAGCCATCATGGCTTCACTCCCAGGTCTGGCAGACCAGTAATCTCATCCCCTCCTCATACCGAGAAGAGGCAGAGAGAAGAGTCACAGCCACCAGACATCACAGAACTGGGTCGTGCACTTCAAAAGCTTGGGGTTCCTGATCTGCAGCAATGCAAATTAGTTAAGTGACATAAAATATTCAGAATTGTTTTGACTGCAATTTCCATCTCTGCCTCACTGAACTGATTGAGCCTCCAAAGGCCAAATATGACTTTCATGAGAAAACAGTTTCCTTCCCGAAGTTTCCAATTTATGGGTGAACAATTTGGAGGTCTTGCTTACTGCAGAGACAGCCAGTTTTCTAATCTAAGGTAGAAGCAGTCAGTCACAAAAAAAGAAAAAAAGAAAAGCAAAATGATAAAAGGCTTACATCCATAAAATCTTGTATCTCTCACTTTAAATAAACACAACAGTGATAGCCAAAGTCAGTGGGCTTACATCCTGAACCAATACCTCATTGGCCAGACAAGTTTTCCTCCAACTCCAATGCTGTTACAGCAGTGGCTGTCAACCTTCCTCATACTGAGACCCTTTCATACAGTTCCTCGTGCTGTGGTGATGCCCAACCATAAAACAATTTCATTGCTACTTCATAACTGTAATTTTGCTACTGTCATGCACCACAATGTAAATATCTGATGTGAACCCCCTAAGAGGGTCATGACCCACAGGTTGAAAACCCCTGTGTTAAGGGACTTTGTATCATTCACCAGAAGCCTCAAGATCCCCAGGTTCTTACCGGGCACCACTTTACACATTGTTATTTGATGTGAACCACTCAAATGTCTACCGGTACCTTCCTTCCCGCTGAGGTAGAGCCGGCTTCAGGTAAGCCCTTGAGGAAGAGGATTGCTGATGGATAGCAAACTGCAACTGTGCAACAGCACTGTGATCAGATTCTCTACAAAACAGGAGAGCGAAACTGCCGCGACACCCACCGGTCCCTGCATAAAACACAGCCAGGCTTTGAAACCGCTTCTCCAGAGACGTACTGCTGTGGGTCACCAACTGATCTGCTCTCATGGACACTGCTCCTGGACTTGTTGCTGACATCTCAATGTCCCAAGCACAAGCCTGGCAGCCAATATCTTACTCTGGCTTGGCAAAGAACGCAACTCCATTCAGTGAGCTGTGGCCACAAATGCGGTCACTATCTGGTTTGCAACCAACAACCCTTGGAGCAATTCACACCCAGCACCCAGCCAGTTGAAGCATCTTCCTAGCTAATTCAAAGCATGCAACACAGGAATAAAGCCATCGCCTGTCTGTGTGTATGGGTTCTCACTGGGAGGACTCCAGTCCCCACAGCTACCTACAACTCAGTTCCTCAAGACACAGTCTACCACAGCCTGCATAAAACCCAGGAATCAGAAAGAAATCCCAGGGCAGAACCACTTCCTCATTCTTCACCCTCATTTATAAACAGGAAAACGGGTCCAGGAATTCGCGCGACAATACCCGAAATCTAACCACACAGGTGTCCTCTCAGAAATGACACAAATGAACCTCCAGAATCTGGACTGTGACCTCAGGAGCTCCGTGCTCCACTCCGACCAGCCTCCTGAGACAGCGGTGATGATACGCCTTGCCCCAGGACCTCCTCGGAAATCTCACCCAGCCCACTTCAGGTCTTCATCAGGATTTAGACCAAAATCCACTGATAACAAGGAAGTCCTTGCTGCGGCTAGCCCTCTGGGCATCAATTTCTTTCCAGAACATAGTGGGGATTGCTGCTGACTGGGGACAACCTCTATACTCTGGTACACTAACTCAGCAATCTAAAGCAGCGGTTCTCAATCTGGGGGCTGAATATCGGCAGACATTTCCATCATAATTCATAACAGCAAAATTACAGTTATGAAATAGCAACAAAAATAAAGTTATGTTTGGGGGTCGCCACCACACCAGGAACTGTGTTAAAGGGTCATAGAGTGAGGAAGCTTGAGAACCACTGCTGTGAAGGATGAAATGGTGCCCTCTGTGCCAAACAGCTCACCACAAAGAGGTATTTCCTGGCCCTGTATAGCTTTCCCTGTCACCAGCTCCCTGAGTGCTGCCCCAGCCCTTCCCCAGCCCCGCCAGTCACCCCCAGGCAGGACTACCAACAGCAAAACAAACTCCCAAATATTCATGTCCAGTCTCAAAAGGTTTACATTACCCAGAGCCCACTTATTTTGATTAAAGTCAGTCAAATATGATGATAAAACTCATTTATTTATAAGACTGGCCTTTGTAGGAATTTAGTTATACAGTTGTTTAAGGGTACATTCGGCTTGAGTGTTTATAGTGACATGGAAATTACAAGAGGTTGAAGAAATGTGAATAATCTTCTCGACTTGTAATGTCAGTGTTGTCTATGTTCCCTTGAAGATGCTCTGCGGACCTTTGAGCATTTCTGTGTGTGATCTACCATGGTACAGTGGTCATGCGATTGTTGCATTTTATCAGCCATGAATGAGTGAGTGGGAGCTGGTCATCCCATTCGCTATGTCCCATTCAGCACACACTGTGGCCGGTCACCAAATGAGAAGCACCTTAACAGGAGTACCATGAGGCCTGTGCACACTGAGGCTCAGCACCACTCACAGTCCTCTCTCCTTGGTAGACACCGTGACCATTTTAACCCAACTATAGTAATCTCAGATGTGTCTGCCATGCGCAAAGGGGTTCAGGCAACCCATGCCTAAGGCAATCACCAAGCAGAAAGCCAACAAATCGGTTCTTGAAACATCAGAGATTTGTCCAAGGCATCTAGAAAGGGGGCTAACTGAAGTGCAAAGCTATGACGGGATCTTAGCATGATGAGAGCAGCCAGTTCAGGAGGAAGCTCACCCACAGAAGGATCCAGGAAGAAAGTGGTTTCTAGATGGCACTAAGCTCCTAAATCAAATCTGGTCCTCAGTACTGAGCTGATGCAAAGCTCTCCTCTGTGTGAGCCAGTTTAAACCTGCTTTCTCTTTTCACTACACAGAGAAATCTGCTATTACAGATACAATGTTGGGATGCCTAAGGGGAGACAATGAGAATATTTCTCATCTTGCTATCCACATCACCGTATTTCCAGTGCCCGAGGTTCAGCAGGTCAAGGACCCAGAGGTACAGAGCTGACCAATTCTTTAGCCAGGCCAGCATGAAGGCTGGAAAGCATTCCTCCAGCAGGGCCAAGCCCAGCATTGGTTGACAGTGCCATCAGAGGCAGAGTCCCAAGGCAGGTAAAGGTGTGCAGACCATGAAGGCCCAGATGGGTAGGGAGTCTGACCCTGGTTGCAGGGCCTGGTTCCTGGACTTGATTCCTAATTCACAGCTCAGGGGTTTAGCTTCCTAATAGACCCCATATAAATAGGTCCCAATAGTGGGCAAAAAGGGCAACATTTGTGGATTGGGACAAGGTGCCAGAAAGGTTTTTGCAGGTCAAAGTCCCATGTTCCAAACTGTAAAGAGCCAGAAGTGATGTCAGGTGTGACTTGGGGCTTTTCCTGGGTGCTGAAATCACTCAGGAGCGCCACCATACATGTGGTGAGAACAGATGTTTTCGGAAAGTTGGTGGCAAATCAATAACACAGTACTAATATAGGAAGGGTGGGTTTGAATTTGCCTTTGAGGGTGTTCGAAGTCAGCTGGGTTTGAGAGCTCACACCTCTAATGCCTGCATTCAGAAAGCTAAGTTGGAGGATCAAGAGTTTGATGCCAGCTTGGGCTACATAACAAGACCTTGTCTTTACCAACAAAAATTAAACAAACAGAACCAAAAAGTACTCAGAGTCCACTCGGTGCTGCTTTGAACAAGGAACACAGAACACAGCCAATCACAGTTCTGCCCTTCACTCTGAGCCCACAGCCAAACACAGTTCCTCACTTCACTCTGAGCCCACAGCCAATCACAGTTCCTCACTTCACTCTGAGCTCACAGCCAATCACTGTTCTGCCCTTCACTCTGAGCCCACAGCCAATCACAGTTCCTCACTTCACTCTGAGCTCACAGCCAA
>PVIU01013176.1:0-56738 GCA_004026605.1 Ondatra zibethicus | reverse complement strand
ACTGTCCGTGTGGATGAAATGATTCCTATGTCATTTGAACAGGAGAAACTTCACTGTCTTGCTCCTTAGAGCATAGAATGAGCTAAATCAGGAAGTGCTGGAGAGCTCACCCTCCTGGTAAGGATGAGGGAGAGCTGACTGACTTACCAAACCAACAGTCACCAAGGCCCAGAATCAGGGCTATTAATTGGCCCATCAAAACATCCACCACCATCTATAATTTGCTTGAGCACATGAAAGTGCTGGATCTGCAGATCTAAAGCTGCAGGATCTCCATTACACAGATCAACAACAGGATACCCAAGAGGAGTCCCAGTGAGGGCAGAGTATTAATAGCATAGCATAAAACAGAAACAGAAAGCCTACTTCTCTTAGGGTCATGAAGACCATATTTCCCTAAGACTTTACTCAAGAGAAAGTTCACCTTTTCAAAATATTTACAAATATCTTTATTATAGTAAGGACACACATACTGAAATTTAGCAGTATATTATAGGAAATGTTGGGGGACAACCATGGCTACTAACATTAATTATCCAGCAAAGGAATAGAGACTGGAGTAAAAAAAATTCCCCATCCTACAAATCTTCAGGAATGGAGGAAGTGGAATTGATTTCTTTTAGTTAAACTGGTACATCAGATCAACAAGGATATAACAGCAATTGCTAATGAACCTATACGTCAACTCAAGTACACCAGATAATGCAGATTAGATTTTTAAAGACACAAATACTTGCAGTCATCATGATTCTTAGTACATTCTTTTCATTGTAAATATGACTTCTATTACCATCTTCAGTATGTATTTCAATGTTCTTAACCAGAAACAGAATCACCAAGTCCTCAAAAACAAACAAACAAAAAAGACAATCTACATCCAATGGAGTAGTGTCAAGTAGGAAACAAAATTAAATGAAGTAACTAGAAAGTATCTAATAGACAGAAAATAAAGAAATTAATACTCTAGTGTAGAATTATCTAAATCTTGATACTTTAAATATTTTTATATGGGAGAAAATATTGTTACTGCGATGAATAGCAATATGATGGGAAATGTCAAAGAATCTACCATTTGAACAAAACTTAATTCAGGTTATTTAGCTAATATATGGAAATAAATTGGAAACTATTATTATCAGACAATTTAAACTTTGTAACAGCAGTTATAGGGGAAAATAATTAGATAATTGATAAGTGTTAAAGTAAAATACTATTTTTAAAGAAAATTTTCTATAACTTAGTAAAATAAAATCAAAATATGAACTATAAAGTATTTTAATATTTCTGGAAGAAGAGAGTAGTTATTTATGAAGGTCAAAGAATCATGCCATCAGTGATATTTCAAAGGCATATAGAGCATACGGACTCTCAGAATTACATTTCAAATCTAAGAGAGATGAACACTGTTTGCTTTGTATAAATAAGGACTGCAATTTCCCCTTCCTCCTGTCTCCCTCTCCGCTTCCCTCTCCCTTCTGCTCCCTCATCTCAGTCCACTATTTCTGTTCAGAAACTGGCAAGCCTCCCATGGGTATCAACAAAGCATGACATACCAAGTTGCAGTAGGACTAAGCACCTCCTCTTGTAGTAAGGCTGGGCAAGTAAATCCAATATGAAGAATGGGCTCTCAAGAGCCAAAGAAAGCAATAGTGATAACCCGTGTTCACATTGTTAAGAGTTTCATAAGTAGACCAAGCTACACAACTGTCCCTAATATGTAGAAGTCCCATATTAATCCATTGCAGGCTCCCTCATTGTTGGTTCAGCATTAGTTGCTTCTGTGGGTTTTCTTGTGATTTCATTGACTCTTCTGGTTTCTGCAATCCTTCCTCCCTCTCTTCAGCAGGATTCTCCATGCTTGGACTAATGTTCATCTGTGGATCTCTACATCTGTTTCTGTCAGTTACTGGTTGAAGGCTCCTGATGACAACTGGGAAAGTCACCAATCTGATCACAGAAGATGGCCAGTTCAGGCTACACATTCACTATTGCTATGAGTCCTAACTGGGTTCCTCTTTGAAGATTCAGGAGAGTCTTCCTTGCATCCGGTTTCTACCAACCCCCAAATGTTTCCCCTTACCAATCTTCTCTTTCAGTACTTTCCCCCTCCATCCACCTACCAAACCAATAAAATAATATGCTTCACCTGACATATGGATTAGAGAAAATGCGGTCACTAAACTGCTATTTGTTTTGCTGTCTACTGCCCTTACCATTGGAGTTTTCCCAAGCTCTGTTCCCATCTTAGGGTTTCCTTTATAATAGCACTTATGACAATGATAAGGGATCCATACTCATAGATGAATTATCTCTGCAAACTTCTTCTTCACAGCCCCATCCTTTTGTGCCTTAAAGTTTCATCCTCTAAATTCTGGGAAACACACTCATGTCACAGCAGTTCTCAAGTCAAACATCTTCAGAAAATGTGAAATACCCTGATGAATAGAATTTTAGCCTTCTGAGCACTAGATCTCTAACATGTCAATAAAATATATGTCTATTTGATCTTACTAATGTAGCACAATAAGGGAACAAATCACATGGAATCAGCTCTTAACTTATCTCTTTAACTGAAAAGTGTTTTCTTTTTTTTTCATCAGAAGTTTAAAATGCTTGACGCATATAAGAAATATGTGCATGAAGCTAATAGCAAGAACATGATGGACAAGACATTATGTCAGATGCAGAATAGTTCTCATTTCATGTAGTTCCCAACTACATGAAATAGTCAATCTTAATTATTCATCTGGCCTTGTCCCAAAAGTATGTCATCTAAAAAATATGAAGCACCTACATAGCTTATTTCCTTCAGTTATGGAGAAAGGTCAGTAAATATTGCAGGAAGAAAGAGTTTGTGTAAATTATTGTGATCCTTGAATTCACATGTCTTTTTGTTACACTCTTGCATACTATGGAATTTCTGATGTCTGAAAACTGTATTCCCTAAAACTTTCAGATCTACAGTAGTGAATAAAAACTTGATTTTTACCAATTAGCTGCAAAAACTGGGGAAATTGGGGGCATAACTGTCAGGGATTAATTTCATTCGTTTTGAAGATCTCTGAAGGCTAGGTGGATATTTTAGATGTTAAGAATAAAAATAATCTTGAATTAGACCTGGGAGTTCATCCTTTGCACCCACACTGGATGGTTCATAACTTTCTGTAACTTTATCAACAAAAGATCCAACACTATCTTCTGGTTTTTTGCAGGCACTTGCACTCATGATCACATACCAAATGCATACCTTCCTCTAATACAATGTAAAAATAAGGTAAATATTTTTATAAGAAAATTTCTTCAGTTACTCAAGGTTGTAGGAACATTTCATTACTCTGTATCACTGCTGCAAATCTGAAATCATTTATTCTATTACAGTTAAAATAATGGTGATAGAATTAGCTTATGTCTAAGTTTTGATTATTTTATAGCCATAATGAAAGATGTCTTTAAATGTTATATTGGTTTGACAATTGGGACTTTGCTAATGGCAAATTATGCTCTGTAGGACAGACTCATGGAATCACTGACTAAAGCCTAGTCTTCGTTTTTTTTAACAGTATTTGAAAACATGTGAAAAAGTTCTTTTGGGGAATGATTCAAACTCTATGGATTTTTTTTTTCAAGAACCACTGTGTAAGACTGTTAGATGGCAGGAAAGGAAACAGTCTGAAGCCAAACAACAGAGATCTCATGATGTCTACCTTCCTACCAATGTACGATTCAGATTACCAAACTCTCTACCACCAATTTAAAGGGAGTTGAAATCAGAAAAAAAAAAGTTTATTGTTCACAGACAAGCTCAATCTAGTGCATTGTCTAGACAATACCTCTAGCTTTGCTCACGGGTCCATTGAGAAAGAGAAAACATGCTCAAAGCCAAGATAGTTTTTAGAGTCATATACTGCCAAAGAAACCACAACCCTGGCCTGGAAATCAGGGTGGTAGTTCAATTCTTGACACAAATGCTGGGCTACAAACCTGCACCAAATGGAAACTGTTTGTGAAATCTGTGCCTCTGTCTAATATATCTGATGTGCTTGGAGGAGTGAATAAGGAGGCTTGAGTGGGCAATGCCAGAGGCTATGGAACACGAAAGCATACTAAGTCATCAAGGAGCAAACCTAGTATGTTTACAAATAGCTTTCTTTACATGGTAAGAACTTTTCACAATTCTTGCCCAAGGATAATTTAAAATTCCTTGTGGCAAAAAAGAAAATGTTGTAAATTTCACATTTAAAAAATTTACTCTAGAGTTTTATTGGACCTATTTGTGTACAGTTAGTGGATTCTGTTTATCATTGTTGGTGTAATTTCTTCATTAGATTATTAGCCACAAAACCACAATTATTCCTATTCACATACATGGCAACATTCACCAAATTTAGAAATATGTGAGTGTGTGTGTGTGTGTGTGTGTGTCTAATGTACATGTGTGTTTATGTCTACATCCTCATATGTGAATGAAGGTACTCACCCATAAAAATGTATTTGTCAGAGGAAATTGCTTGTCTGCGCTCCCTTTTGAAATTCGTTTTAGGCAAGCTCTCATTGTTGCTTTTCTGCTAAGTGGGAAAAGCTAATTAGTCAAGAATTGTCTATGGATTCTCCTTTCTTTTTCCAGTATCTTGCCATGGGAACTCAATATTATAAATAGTCATACCATGTGGCTAAGTTTTATGTATATTGTGAGATTTGAGCTCAGACCCCCATCTTGTGGCTTTCAATTGAGATATATCTCCAGTCCTACATTTCAGAAATGTCAGCTTGGTTAGAAAAATGACTCAAAGGAGACTAGAATCATTTTATTTCAAGCAAAGTTAAGCTCACATGTCCATTAAACATAATTGTGTTTTGCAATCTACAAAGGATTCCTATTTCACTGAATAGTAATATAATACTGAAGCTGAAGTTACCATGTGATTTTTCCCTCACAGGGAGAGTATAGTCAAAATATGCTGTTTAGAAATATTATGAACATTTAAAGTTAAATATAAAATTACATGTTCATTACTATCTTTCACTGAATCTATAGTAATATTTCATTTAATTACTCAAATCCCTCTTAAAACACTTTTTAAATGACCTTCACCCAGTTTTAATCTCATGGAGTTGTGGCAATTAATGTGAGTTAATAGTGAAATGTAGATACAAAAACAGTTAAATGGAGTAGAAAATATTTAAGACTTCTGAATGTGTGGGTATAGGTATATATACATATATATAGGTACATGTGTCTGCAGACATCAGTTCAAATGTAGCTGCATGTTCACATGTTAATTGGGTGAAGGTAGATGCCAAGAGATAAACTCTGGAATCATCCTAAAGAATATCGTTCATGAACTTTGAGACAGGCTTCCCAGTGACTTGGGGATAATCAATGAACCTCAAGGATTCACCTTTCTCTACCTGTGCCTTGAAATTGTAAGGAAATTCTAGCATGCCTGACTGTTGTCCTGAGTTCCTGAAATTTACAGTCAGGTCCTCAGCATTCAAGATAAACACATGAAAAACCTAGTTAGCTCCCTAGCCCTTGTAGAGGTTCTGATATCACTTATAAAGGAATTTGAAAGATTTAAAGAGAAAGAAATGGAGTTAGGGATAATTTCTGGGGAATTCTGGAGACTTACCTTTTAAAATGAAAACTGACATATTTAAATCAGAATGTCTGCCACATAATGATTCATTTTTATAGATATAATCTATAGGGTGCAAGTTAAAAATTCTTTCTATGTCATTTGTCATCCATAATAGATTGAAGTGTGAAGATTGTTTATGGCACAATTATGTTTGTGGCAATAAAGTACACATCTTTGAAGACTGGCATTTCTTGCAAAAACAAATACATTTTTCTGCTTGAAAAAAATTATCTCTGCAAAACTTGGAAATAAGATGTCATTTTAATACCCACAAGGGTGTTTTGATTTTAAGGTAAGTACAATGAATCTCATTGTAGTTTTGAAGAATAAGAATGAAAGTGTGGCTTATCGTTCATTGTCACTTAGCAAATTCTTATATAATAGTGCCAAAAAATATAAATTGTGTGGGAAAGGGACTTGTATTCTTGACAAAAACTGCATAGCATTTGCTAGTCTGTATATGTGTATAAGCAGCTTAAAGTAATTTGTGGTAAAAGCCACAGTGCTAATAAATTTCCATATCTTAAAAGATTTCATGCTGGTAAATTTGTGGAGCCATTTTTAAAATTTCAAAGTAAAGACAGTTTTATCTGCTCGGCGTTTCTTTACTCTATTCCCAGGCTTAGTATATTTATTGTTTTGCTTCTTCACAACTCAACCTTTATTTCTGCAGAAAGCCTAATGGATGCTTAAAACACCACAATAACTGTGGAAAGCTAAAATGAAGGAGGCAGTTTTTTCAAACTAGACTAGTGAGCACAGCAATTGTAGTAAATCTACCATGTCTTTAACATTCTAGTGACTCAAAAAATATTCTCACTGGGACCTTTCTTTTATTCTTTTCTGGTATTTTTAATATATTCTGGTATTCACAGAAAAAATATACATTTAAAAATGCAAGGTATCATGTATTATTTGAGTGAATATTGTATGCAATTAAATATGATCCTTTCCACATATTTGTCTGTTAGAACATACATGGGCTTTTATAACACAATAGAAAATCTGATGGAGTGATACACAAATGCATAAGGCATCAATATTTGCATACTTTTATCCAATAGCAGGTTAAATTAAGATTATTTTTTAAAAAAAAAAACAAATAGCTCCAATAGTAAGTTGAACAAAGCTTGAGTCCCAGAAAAATACTGTCTAGTATGAATAAAATGTCCACAAAATAAGTAATGCAAATGAGCTAGGAAGCATGGAAAAAGTGCTCAAACTCACTAATGACCAGACAATGAAAGACAATACCACAATGTGTAATGAGCCATGTAAGATAGTTGTTTACACCCTTGCTGATTAAGTCAATTATAAGTTGTAAGTCCACCTTATGGATAAGTAGACCGAAGATGGGCTTGATCCTCTGGAAAGTCTTTTGTTGTCCAAATTTATGGGTTCAGGGTTTTTAACGGTAAACTGGCAAGAATACATCAAAGTTAGACAGGGGTCACAGTAACCCTGAAACATTCATTCCTGGCAGAGCACAGTAGTTATTGTAGATAGAACATGGCAATTATTTTGGTAGATACAATTATTTGGTTAATAATCTGGACCATGCCCAAGGCCGTGGAAATATCAAATGTGTTGCAAAGGCAGATGTAACCATGTGGGAGAGTCGATAAAGGGCTGAGACTATCTAAGCAAGCACAAATGGAGACAAAACAGAATGGTGAGTCACTAGTCATTTCCTTATCCTTTTTCTTTAGTTAGTTACTTTCAAATCTTTGATCCTGCTTAAGGGGTGAATACTGGATCCTGAGGATGATTAGCCTAACTGTGAAAATTCTTTTTCTGATGAACTTTAAAAGACTGTTTAATATGCAAGGCCCCAGAGTAAGTCTTATAAACGGAGGAATAAAAGGCAGTGAAAATGGTTGTGAGTGAGGGTTCTACACGAACATTTTCTGGTAGCAGAAATTATTTGATTCATGTTCCTGTTGTCTTTTATAAATTATCTATAGTTTTTTTGTAAGGTCTCTTTGATAACTTCTAATTTGTTAACTTATACGTTACAAACTCTCACAGTGCCAAAGAGGGTTCTCCATGGAATATGAAAACTATGTTTCTAACTTTCGCTGGTTTGGAAGGGCTACTTCTGCCACAGATGCTATCTGGATATGGATATCAAGAGAGCACTGAAGGTGTCTGATATCTGCATCCAATTACATATTTTGTAGGCCAATTTGTCTTTTAATTAGAGTCTTTATACACTGGGTAGCAGTTCCTTCTACCCAATTCCTACTTTCAATAGAAAGAGGAAAGGGACAGCCCTCTTGTACCACCAGTGTGCAGACCAAAAGTGAATAAGTGTCAGCCCCCTTTGGTCCTGAATAAACATACAATTGGAGGTGTACATGTACAATCACATATAAAATCAGATTATTACACAGATGTTCTGTAGTCATACAGTGTGTAAGATTGGTGTACTGGCAAACCAAGTTCCCGTGGAGCTTCTGAGTTAAAACTAACCCTGAGATTAGTATTATAAGATGCTGAAAGGGGGTAACTTGCAATTTCAAGACATGATATGTTTCAGTCAGAACTCCCAAAATAATAGGAGTTTCTGGGAGCAAACAGTCAGAGAGGTTGAGAACCATGGTTATTGGGAGTTTGGTTCATGAACTAAGAGGAGGGCAGAAGTGTTAAATTGATCCAGCTGTCTTGTGGCAGCACAGGCCGCGTGTAACTTACAAAATGACACTTTCCCTGAAGCACAGAATAAAGATCAGGGGAGACCTCCTTAGGAGTGCAGCCAACTAATACATCTCTAGGAGTTGGAAATACATGGTGTAGGGCAAGAGTTTGGACTCTAGTTTACTTTAAGGAAGGGGCACAGAGTGGGAGCAGGGCAAGGTAAGGGAGAAGAAAGAAGGAAAACACAGGTTTCTCCAACTGGCCTATCTTTTAGGCTGTTAGGGAAGGGAGAGATCCAATCGAGTCTACTTTGGATGGTAAATAGCACTCCCATCATGCCTACTTGAATAAAATCTCATTCTTCATGTGGATACAACAACTCAAATAAAATGTAGGGGATTGTTTATTTCTAAGTATACAGGATTACTAGTTAAAGGGTTGGAGCAGTTACTGTAGTTCCCTGTCATACTGATAGAAAGGTGGTGTCATTTGGGCAATGTCATCAGCTATCCATTGGGGACAGAAGTATTCCTCCTCTCCGTTACACTTGATCTTTTGGGGTCCTTTTATCATCTATGAATACATAAATGTCTTTCCCTTTTATGCTTCCGTGATCATATGGAATGCTGGAAGCATTCCCTCCAAGCTTGTCAGAAAGTAATTTCTAGCCAGAGTTTCATGAGATCAGTTTTAAACATAGGCTTATTTTCTCATGCAGTCCAGTTAGTTCCTGCTAGAATTTTTCCAGAGAGGAAGGAGGTGAGAGTAAAGGAGTAAGGAGACAGTCTAGTCATAGTAAGATATGAACCAACATGAGTCCTGTTTGTCAAAGACTCTTAGTTAAGTAGATCTGATCCAAGTGAGACGTCCTAGTCTGTAGACTGATCTGTACAAACTTGGCAAGGAAACAATTAATTCAGACTACACCATCAAAATATGGATTTTTGGATTATTGTACAATCATAAATAACAGAATATGCACTCATTTGTTGCATCACTAAAGAAACATACAGTATTTTCTCATCTAGTGTAAATTCATTCACTCAGAAAATTCCTGTCTTACACGTACTGCTTCAATCTCTGTATTTCATTCTTGCCACATTCTTTTTTTTATTATTTATGATATAAGGAACTACAAGATCCCTAATGTAATCATTTCTTTAATTGTTATTAGAGAATTTAAGCATAAATATAGCCAGTGTTTGAATTAGAAGTATTGTAAGTCTGTTAACATTATGATAATCATTAGCAAACCAAAAAGATCTACTACCTAAAACTTTCATGATAAGTAACTAAACAATCACAAAAGAGTCATTTCATAGTTGGAGTAATTCGAAGTGTGTGTGTTTGTGAGTGTGTGTGCATGTCTGTGTGTGTTTATGAACGCATACGCATGCCCAGTGCAGGTCAGTTTATATAATTCTCTGATCTATTTTTCCCATCTTCCCATCTCTTTGAAGGAGTACGAGAATTAGAGATGTGTGCTATACTCAGATTTATTTGGTTTCTGTACTTTGAAACTAAAATCCTTGTGCATTGATGGCAAGGTTATTACATAGATCCATCTCCCCAGTCTGAAAGTCACTGCTTAAATGCATTGTGGAGTTGATGGGCAGAAAGTGCAGAAGCTATGGGTATTTTATGCTCTTCCAAATGATCGGAGTTCTATTCCCAGTACCTGTATAGTGGCTCACAGCCATATGTAACTCAACTTCAAAGGGTTCAGTGACTTCTTTTGGCTCCTTAGTGACCAGGCATTCACATATTGCACAGAAATACATGCAAACAAAACATTGATAAACATAAAATAATATGAATATACATTATTTTTTTAAACAATTAACAATCCATACATTATGGAGAAATAATGAAAATTGAATGAGTAGAAATCATTGCATTGGATAAAAATTGTTATTTGTGAATAATGTTAACTTATATCCACCTAATATGACATAGGCATAGTCATACCTTTATGTGAATGTCATGTTCATAAAATTCAAAGAGTAGTAACAAAATATTTTTGCAAGTATAATAATAATTTGCCTTAAAAGACTCTAGACTTAAGTTTGTGGGAAAATGTACAATGCTTGTTTACTAAAATAAGAAAAGAATAACAATAACTAATACTTTCAAATGGGATAAACAGGTGAGGAATTTTCCAATCTCTTAAAATAACTTATTAAATAAAATAGATCATTGGTGTAGGACGGTCTTCTATTTGTGTATTGCCCTCATTGGTTAAATAAAGAAAACTGCCATGGCCTTTTGATAGGGCAGCCCTTAGGTGGGCGGAGTAGATAGAATGGAATGCTGTGAGAGAGAAGGCAGTGAGACAGACGCAGAGGCCATGCTTCTCCAGCACAAGATGGACACTGGTTAGACTCATGCCGGTAAGCCACGACTCGTGGTGACACACAGATGATTAGAAATGGGTTAAACAAATATGTGAGAGTTAGCCAATAAGAGGCTAGAGCTAATGGGCCAGGCAGTATTTCAATGAATACAGTTTCCATGTAATTACACCAGGAGCCGGGACAGAACAAGGGGCCCGGCGCCGGGAACACAGCCCGAGCCCCTCATTACTACAGATCATTACAACACAACTTGATGACTTACAAGAGTGAACAGATAGCAAAAATATCACACACATATACACATATTGTCACCCTATACACATACCAACATAATTAAAAAGTAGAAAATTGAACAAACATTAAGAACCACATATTTTGCAACCTCCCACACTTAATGTCTGACACTATAAGCTGAATATAAGTGTTATATCTTAAACAATACAAAAGAAAGGTTGGTCTCATTTTTTAATTAGTGTATACCCTGGATAATAGTTTCATCAGAGGTATAAATTCTTTGTGATATATTTTTAAACACACCAGCAGATTTATTTTAAATAACACTACTTGAATAAATAATCAAAGACATGCTGTAGGATATATTTTCTTTTATTTACAATATTTAGAGTTTACTTCTATTTATGAAATTGAATGTTATATTTAAAATTAATTGACCATCTGTTGCCAAAAGTCTTAGATTCTGTTTACCTGAAACTTTGTTTCTTAAGGAAGAACCAGGGGATAACATGACAGGATGTCCCTGGGCAGTGCACCTCAAATATTACCAAGAAGAGTCCTTAACATTAAAGAAAAATTAGCTTTTACTTTTGGTGCCTAAAGGTGACTTCAACAAACAAGAACTTTGTCTTATAAATAAGCATTTATGTATTTTTTCATTTTCTCTTTTATTATGTAAGATGTGTCTTTAGCCCAAAATATTCTCATGTTATAAAAAAATGTTAACAAGAATTTATTTGAAACATTTAAATTTTTTAAATAATGGTATACTAAAAATACTCAAGGAAAGAGAGAAAAATTGTTTACACAAGCAAGTTTGATTAAATCTTTAAATCTTTACACACACACACACACATACGAAAATGAACAGTTGTAACTTTGAACAACTGTTTCTGGGTTTTTTCTTTACTGGTACCGCTCGGCAGCCTCTCCTTACAAGGTGAGATTATGGTTTCTATTGTAGAGACAGAGGCCAAATCAAAAGCTAACTTCCCAAACTTTAATAATCACATATAGACTATTTGGAGCCTGACTTCCATTGATGTAAAATTTCTCATTCAGGTGTCTGAGCCTAACTGCTAATGAATAGTGGAGCCTCCCTCAACTCCTATTGCAAAATTTACTATGCAACGAGAAATTGAGTCGCCCAGTTGTCTATATAAATCTGGATTTACACAAATGGCCCTGGGAATAAGTAAGGGAAGCAACTGTTCTCTTACCTGTTAGCAAAGAATTCTACCTCCCTCTCAACCTTGAGATGGGAAGCTCCCTTGCATCTTTTACAGTAAGTTTTAAGTTTTAACACACTGTCTCTTGTTCTCATTTCTTGAGCTAAGTAAATTAGTTTTACCCACTCAAAGCAATGACCTTTCAGATTCTAACTGTATGGCACACTAATGTCCTTTCCAACCTTGGCATTTCTTCCTTCTGGAGTATGTGGTGGTTGACCAACTAGTCTGTTGGGTGGGATACAGCTCTAGGCTGCTGTCTCCTACCAGGGCAATCTCCTTACCTCCCTTGTGTAAAGCCATTCTTCCTTTTCACAGCTGGCTGCTTGGGGTCACAGTGACTCTTTGGTGGACTAACAGCAAGAAAAGGAGAAGTACCTGCTATAGTCTCTAGGAGAAGGGTGAATTTCTACCCTTCAGGGAGTCTCCTCATTCTAAGCACACCTCTTGGTCACACAAAACCACATCATGTGAGTTTGCACTCTTCTCCGTTCACTTTTACTTCTTGCTCTCTGAAGAAAATGACTAGGAGAACACGTGAGGCCAGTGTTTGTGTCTGATAGATGCTTCTCTCCTGGGATCTGACACCTCTCAGGATGTGTTGCCAGTTTTTACAATCAACCCATATAGGTTTCCATCCCACCGTTCTTCCCTTTCACAATCAAACTTTCCAAAATCAAACTGTGTGTGTGTGTGTGTGTGTGTGTATGGTCAAGCTTTCACTTTTAGAGGTTAGTAAGTCTACCCTTTCTCCTAGTGATCACTTTGTGGCTTAGTCTTGTTTGTGAATTTACGGTTGAGGTCAAGTCCATCACAAACCATTGGATATTATAGACTCAACACCAATCTAATGTAAACTATGTTAATATGCCTTAAGGTATTCAAATTGGTCTGTTACCTTTGTCCTAGGATGTTGATTACATTATTCTAACAACCTGTTGTACACTTTATGGGAGGTCCAACAACTGGTGTGTTTCAAAGGATAGGCGAGCACTCATAACCCAGTCAGTCATGCCAGGCTCTGTGGTGGTGTATGATATAGCATGTTATTGGTCATATCTAATCATCTAGCCAGGAGATAAAGGAGAAATTACTGAGACTACTATCTGCCTCTTAGGGGATAAATGGAGGCTTTTATCAAACCCATTAAAAGATTACAGGAGGTAATTCAAGAACCTCTACTCTCTCAATATAGGCTGACTAGCATCATGCACAAAAATACTAACTTCAGCTGCTATAGCCAATGCACCAAAGTGATTGAAAAGGACAAAACTTAGCATGTGCTACAGCAATTGTCCATTCTCTATTTTAAGATAATAGTCATCAGTTCTGAAACTGTATTCACACAAATTACAATGAGAGAGAGACAGAGAGGGGGGGGCTGGTCCCCCAGGAAGAAGTTTGCTAAAATACTTAAGGCTTTATCTTTTAGTGTTTCTCTAGAGGAGTGTATAACACTTTCCATGGTATTGTGTAATGGTTTCCTCCTAGACTGAAACATTTCATCCTGCCATGAATCTCTTTGAAAAGGAAAGCTAATAACTCAAAATAGATTCAGGAACTCCAAGAAACTGACCAGCTTCACTGGGCCGCTCCCAGTCATAGTAAGTTATAAAAGATGTAAGTGGCTCTTAAAAGAGAGAACTGGGCTGTAAAGGAGACCCTGAGACCAGGTGAACTTCTTGGAAGTAACAGAAAGCAGAGAGTTGCCTGAAAGAGGTTTAGACATTTCCAGCATGTTGATCTGCCCACAGACTAGGCAGAGCACTCCAGAATCCCATCTTGTGAGCTCTTTATGCTCTTTAGGGATGAGCCATCTTTAAGTCATTTTTGCTCTTGTAAATAACTCCTCACACATATTCCGTTAAGTAACCCCAATAAAACACAGAGGTCACCAAATCAGATTTTGGTGGTGTCCATACTTTGATTTGTCATGGGCCTCCACTTGGGATGAGGCTGTGTGTTGGCTCTCCCCAGGGAAAGTTTTGCCACACAACATAATTGACACTCAAGTAGAGACATCACAGAATGAAAGATGAGCTGGGGAGAAGTGACTGCATAGTCCTAGCTATTAGTAGCAAGGATAGCTGAGGCTAAGATGCCTGCACATGAGAATCCATTGCAGAAATTTCCATAGAGTTGTCCTTCTGAGAATAGTGTGTGCTAGTACGCCTTTGTGCTATGATAACCATTATATGGTAATTGCTATGGGTAGGGAGACATGAAACTAAGGCTGGACCATCAGGATTAGATGCTTCTGTTGGAGGAAAATCAGGTGGCATGCCTGCTTGATGAGTGCAATCAACAATGTGAATATGCAGATGCTGTAAAAGTAGTAAAAAATTTAGAAGAAATTTTGCAGTCTCAGAGATCAGTATACAAGGGTCCAGACTGTCAACAGGCAACAGCAGAGTTTACCTGGCTACTGTTCTGTTTTGATAGAAATGAAGCAGAGGAAGAAATGGCAATCAAGCAGGTATTTGTTCATGTAAAGGAGCAGTTGCAATAATAGAGATGCATCTGTAATCCTCTGTGTTAGACTCTGTCAATTAAATTAGGGAAATGAGAATATGAAATGGAGGTGTTGGCTTGCCACTTAAGGTTTGGGGGTCAGATGAAAAGACAGTACAAGGTAGTTCTGTGTTCAAAGCCTTTCCTGTGATCCAAGAACCTAAAACTCAAGAGAAGATTCAGAAAATGAGGAAGAGAAAAATATTATGAATATTTCTTAACGTGAGCTCTCTGCTGACACAAATTTCTAATCAAGCCAAATCAAAACAAGCCAAACTAAGAGATATCCAGGTTTAATGGGAGTTCTGCGCTCTTGGGTGGACCCGAGGGGAAACCGGGAAGCCGCACAAATGCAACCACCGGGAGGAAGGAAAAGAGACCACGTGTTCCTCTTTTGGGAATTCATTTAAATACTCTGGGGGAGTGGTCCTGACCACCCCCCCAGGGAGGGTCAGGACCTGGTCTGCTGAGATTTGGAGTCCAGACCAGGCCTGGGAGCTGGGATAGATGCAAGGGGCTGGGGCCTATGCTCCCAACTTAACATTCCAGACTCTTTGGATATAGGGGTGACAGAAAATTGAAGTGATAATTATGACATTTAGGCATTCTTTGGAAAAAAGGGCATAGTCTCAAATCTGGCTACTTCCTGCAGACACGGGGCGACGTGGGGACGGGGAGCTAGGTGTCCAAGTTCAGCAAGAGGTGCAGCTGGAGAGGCATCCCATGTACTGTCATCCCTGAGATGTCAGGCGTCTGTTCCTTGGGGGAGGTGAGAAGGCAGGTGTCTAGGAAAAAATTGTTATCACCAAAGATGAGTGTGCCAGAATGAGGATCAGGTAGGCCCTTCATTTTGGCATCCTGGAAAACCAGGTGGAAGGTTCTGTCTGCTGGACAGACCAAGTGTCTTAAGAAGGTGCCCACTTGTTCTGGAGAGATGGTACCAGCATGGGTGTCCAAGAGCTTGGCAGCCAAGAGGGTGGTGAGGATTACCATGTGAGGTCCTGTCCATCGAGGTTTGAGAGACCTAGGAGTTAACTGTTTGATGAGTACTCTGTCCCCTGGGGAGAGTAGAGCAGGTTTAGGGGCATTAGGGTTCACTGGTGTGGTTGCAGGGAGACAACTGTAGGTGTGTGAACAGAGAAGGGATCTTAAAAGGGAGAGGTAGGGTAGGTACCCTGCCAGTGGAGGAGTTTGAACTGGGAGGTGATAGTTAAGGAGAAAGGGCCAGCCATAAAGCAGCTCAAAAGGGCTCAGGCCCTTAGGGGGATGTGGGGTGGCCCTAAGGTGAGTCAGGGCAATGGGGAGAAGGGAGGGCCAAGATAACCTGAGTTCAATGGAGAGCTTGGTTAGTTGTTGTTTGATGAGTCCATTGTCCATCTGGATGTAGACACTGATGTATTTGGAGAGTCCCTTGTGGGCTGACCTGGGCACACGTCTGGCAGGAGGAGTGAACCTGTAAAATAGAATCTCAGAGATGGGTGGGGTCAAAAAGAGGCCCCAAGAAGCAGAACAAAGCTTTGGGAAAGTGGCTAAGGATTTCTCGACCCAGAAAAGTTGCTGGGCAAGCTGGTATCACTAAGAAAGAGTGAGAGAAAAATTGTTCTGCAAGAATGCAGGGCAGTGGCGAAGTTTTAAGTGGGGAGGAACGGGTCCTGTCTACCCCCATAGCTGAAATTAGTGAGGGGAACATAAGGCCCGAGTGAGAATAAAAGCAATGGACTTACCCAATACCTGCAGCTTTACCCTAGGCTTGGAGCGGGTTACGGGATAAACCAAGTCTGGGCAGCGTCAATCCTCTGTAAGGCTGAGAAATTCGAAGACTGGTACAGTTTCATTTGCCAATGGTAATGCTGGACCTCTGTGGCATGGCACAGAGGACAAGCCCGCACAGGGGCATTGTGATTTTTAGTGTCTGAGTTGCTGGCAGATAGGGCATAACCTTGGAGGAGGCGAAGTGCAATATCGTGCCACGTGACCATTTAGGCCACACTTGAAACAGTTTGTCTATGAGGTTGACTTAGGCTGAGGTTTACCAGGATAGAGCCTTGTGACTGGTTTTCCTTGTCCCCATTACTGTGACCTTAGGGCAGCTGCTAAGGCCTGGGCCTGTAGATTGTTGTAGCTTTGTCTGTCGGGAAGACTCAGCTTATTTTTCTTGGGCATTAAAAACTTTAAAGGCCATTTTTACCAGTTTCCATATAGGAGTTTGGGGACCATGCTCAGCCTTTCTTAATTCTTTCCTAATATCTGGTACTGACTAACAGATAAAATGGGTAAGCAGAAGGATTAGTAGAAAAGGAACCTAGCTGCTTTTCTATCTGAGAGAGAAATGGAAGAGAAAAGGGAACATGGAGAGGATTGGGAGGGGCTAGTCCAGTGCGCAGAGGGTTCCGAGGGTAGGGAGATGAGGTAGGAGGGGAAGGTGAAAGTTGACCTTTAACCTCCGAATTGGGAAGGGAGGTAAAAGAATGTTGCTCCACAGGAGGGGGTTGGGTAGTGTGGACTTGAGGGAGTAGGGGAGGGGCCAGTGCCTCTGGCAGCATGGTGCTGTGAGACACTGGCTAGTAAGTTTTTTGAGCACAAAGCTCAAAAAACATGGATATATGTAAGCTCTGTCCATTTGTTCGTACGGCAACAAAAAGTTCTTTTTAGGTCCCAGAGGATGTTAAGCTCAAGACTTAGTACATAGGGAAATTAGCCATTTTGGACAGATTGATTTAGGACAGGCTCAATTTTAAAAGATTTTGTAAGAGGCATTACAGGGGCAACAGCGGATCCAGTTTTGAACTGTAAGTGCCCATTTTAAAGTCTATGCCCAACCATGTAACCTAAGTCCACTCCAGCATGTCTGCCAAAATGGCTCTTAGGTCCAAATGGGGTTGTGGAAATTGAATGCCTGGTGTCTGAAAACAAATTTCCACTCAGCCAAGGCCGGTCCTGCCAGTCTGGGAATCGAACCCCTGGCAAGGGGCCACGACTTCGACAGGAATCCGAAAAATGAGAAAAATAACTATGAATGGGTTCCCCCAAAACCCTATAGCATAGACAAGAAAAGGGACTCACCAAGATGCAGCTGCTGTAGCCCAGAGCCGGTTTTAGCATGGCATGGAGAACTCAGATTGTAGACTAGGAGGCTTTCAACACGCAGCCTGCAGCGTGGAAAGGACCTGCTCTAGCTCGGTGGGATCTCCAAGGTGTTAGGAATATTTCCTAATGCGAGCTCTCTGCCGACGCAAATTCCCAATCAAGCCAAATCTAAACAAGCCTAATTAAGAGATATTCAGGTTTAATAGGAGGTCAGCGCTCTGGGGTGGCCAGGAGAGGGAGCCGGGAAGCTGTACAAATGCGACCACTAGGAGGAAGAAAAAGAGACCATGTGTTCCTCTTTTGGGAGTTCATTTAAATACCCTGGCCTGCTGGGATTTGGAGTCCAGACCAGGCCTGGGGGCTGGGATAGATGCGAGGGCCTATGGTAAAAAAGCAATTGAAGATAACCAAAGGTCTTTAATAAAGACCTACATAATCTGAGACAGAAAATCAGACCCTGATGGACCAATTTATCTAAGCCTAAGGAACACTCAGTTATCTCCTTCTGAAGCCCCCACAAATAACTGGTTGAAAAACTCATCAAGGAGGTACAGATGCCATTGAGGGAAGTATGAAGAAGAGAAGCTGTGTTTGAACTTCTGTTAACTGAACCAAATAGAGCTGTGTTTATAGAGTAGTTAAAGAAAATGGTTAATCCAGCATGGACCTCGAGACTGGTATGGAAATTTAGGGGCTTTGCCGAAAGTATTGGTGGTGCGTGGCTTTTATAAAGTAGGAAAGGCTCGGTCAGGTCTCAGTGACTTAGACCATAATGTAAAGAGAGTTCACAAAAGGGAAGAGCAACCTAGAGGAAATAGGAAATGGTAAATCTGTCTGTATTACTGGAAGACAAATGTGGCAAGATTTATGTCAGACTGGAGTTCACAAGAAAAAAATGATAGTCAAGTTGTATGCTAATGAGACTTGAGAAGAGTTAAAGCCTCAGGGGGCAGTTCACAGGCAACATTCAGGGTAGAACAAAACAAGTAAATACAACCAAACCTGCCCCCAAGCAATTATCCACCCAAGACTAAGGAGGAATATTTTCCTTGCATCAAAAGGGTGGAAATGGTACAGTGAGTCAGGGACAGCTATAGTCACTATACCATCCCCAGGTCACTCTGACTTAGGTAGCCAGCAGATACAGCTGGGGGAAGAAAGGCCATGCTTGCTTTTGACCTTGCATAGGACTGAGTAGATCACATAGTTTATGAGGTATGAAGAAATGTAGGGAGACTCCATGGAAGAGCTCTAGGATATGAAAATCTAATGGCTCAAAGAGAATAATTGAGGATTACAGGGAACTAATTAAGTTAATGTCCCATCCATGCTTAATGCTCAACCTTGATCTGTGGAGGAAGAAACTGATACTAATGGATGGAGCCTTTCCATGCTGTGTTAGGCCTTGCTTATGTTCAATTTTAGTATACTCTTAGTTGTGAACTTCTGGAATCACCTGGCACCTGTGAAGACCAGATGACAGCAGACTTTCAGAGTGCTTCACCTAGGTTACTTTTGTCCCACAGTTTGTTATTGAGTGGCCATTTGGGGTTATTGCTTTGTCCCGCCCATCCTCTGTGAAATGTTTCATTGTACAGAATTTATGCAAAACCTCTGGGTGTATTGCATATTTGGAAGTCAACCAGGAACAATGGTGCTTCCATATATCCCATAACCCTACAAGGGAAAGTTAAATGGAAAGGAAAAAAGATCCATAGGGTATCCCACATGAGTAGAAATGGGCACTTCCAGAAAGCATGAACTTAAGGTTACTGAATGAAAACCCTAGTGCCAGAGGTGAGCTATCTTCTGGTGAGTTGTTGGCCAGGGGAGATGTGAGGGCCTACAATCCCATAAAGGCTATTGCTACTGATACCAAGATTGAAACATTCCAGAACTAGACAGTAACACCCTATTGCTGAAGATAGCTCATGCTTCAAATTGCAGGACATGGAATAATTAAGGAGGGACTGAACTGGAATCTCCCAGCCTGAGGAATGGAATTCATAAAGCCAGAAGGTGCTTTGCAGGCTTCTGGTGGAGTGCTGCTACCAACATTCCTCCTCCTCTCTGAACCCTGTGTGCAAATAACATGCCAGGAAGGAAATGCCTGCTTCTGCAGTGTGGCTTGACTAAAGGGGTACGAACAAGAGCCTTTCTATGAGATTTAAGGTTAACACCACAAGAGGGAGTTCATGTCTTGTACTTAAGTCAGAATAAAATTCTGTGGCTGAGAGCTCATGGTTCTCAATGGGGAAGAAACTTCTATGGTTTTACTAGATGGATGTGCTTTGTCTCTCAAATGGCCTTCTGTATATACATGCTTATGCCCATAGATAAAGGTTATCAGTCCCAAATTACAAACACTTGGAAAGCTTTTGAGAACAAGTGGTTGTGACTATGGCACTGATAATTCTTCCCCATAGACGGACAACTACTGTCACCCCCTTCAATGCTCAGGAATCCTTTTTGGAAGAGGGTGGAAAAAAATCTAAGAGCAGGATGAAGGGTTGAAGTGTTGTATAACAGTTTCTTCCAAGATTGAAACATTCCTTAAGCAGGGTGGTAAACAACTCAAATTAGCTTCAGGATGTCCATGAAATGATCAAATACACTATAATCTTTCTGTCATAGAAAGCCATAAAAGATGACAGTCCCCTCAGTCTGAAGAAAGTTGCATTTCAAAGAAGACTCTGAAATCAAACCAGGTACCTGGAAAATGTAGAAATCAGCCAAGCTGCCTGGAAATAGACCAAGTGAGTCACCTGCAAAGGACACTCTCCAACCTGTTGAAGGATGTTATATGTGCTCTGTCTTCAGTTTTGTGAGCTGGCATCCATGCTCTGGTTATTTATCTGTTTTTGAAGCATTTCTATTCCTGTAGAGATCCCAATATAAATCATTGGTCCACCATGTTGGCTTTGGTAGTATCCATACATTGTTTTGTTAAGGGCTCCCTATCTGAGATGATTACATGTATGTGTTGTGTTTCCTTAAGAAATATTTTATACACAAGGGTAACTGTACATTGGGAGAAATGAAACAAATTTTCTGGGGTCTATTAGAAACAGGTTCAGAATTGATACTGATTCTAGGAAACCTCAAGAAGGATTGTAGCCCTCAGGTTAGTATAGGGATTTATGGAGGTCAAGTGATTAATTAACTTACAATAGGTCCAGTGTGTCCCTGAATTTCTCCTGTAGTTGTTCCCTCCCAGTTCCAGAATGTGTAATTGGTATAAATATACTTAGAAGTTTGTAGGATTCCCATATCATGAGTGTGAGTGTGTGTGTGTGTGAAACACTAATAATCAAAATAAAGAGGCTATCAACTTGAAATATCGGGAATGGGAGAAGGTGGGGAAAGGAAAAGAGTACCTGGGAAGAAATGGAGTGAATGAAGGGAGAAATAAAAGTGATTAAATTCTACTTCAATTAAAAACATTTATTTATACATTTAGATTTAGAAGAAGAGAAACCACTATCAGGATATATTATGAAATAATATATTTTCAATATAAGGAAAAAAAAAAGAATTGCAAGCAGAAGCTTGTTATGCCCGAATTCTGTAAACCAAATCACCACCAGAAGGCAATGCAAAAACAAAGAGTCTTTATTCACATTCACGAGTTAACTCAGGTCCCTCTATTCTTCCATAGCGGTGGCAGCAGCAGACACCAGAACAGTTCAGGAGAGGGACCCAGAGCAGTAAAAAATGGGGGTTTATATACGGGTAGAGGCTGGAGCCAGTCCAAGCCTGAGGGCCAGTGATTGGCTGGCCTTGGGTGAGGTCATTGGAATTCCAGTCTTCCCGGCCTGGGATTGGCTGCTCCTACTCCCGTGAAGTAAAGGGGCTTTCCAGGCCTGAGGGAATTTCCCGACTGCAAGTAAGTGACCGAGAGAACTCCAAGCCTCTAGGGGCTCAGCGATTGCTCCATTTTCCCTGCACAGGGATTGGCTGGTTTCCATTAGGGTGGAAATGACTTTGCTTCTGGGGCCAAACTGTATTCCTTTTTCTGGTTCTTTCTACCTTTTTAACCTTAATTTTTGGGACAAAGCAAATAATTTTGGTATGTCCTGAATCTAGTGACTTAGTGTGATCTTTTGTTCCCAGTCTCAGGGCTCCGGGACAAATTGTCAACTTCCGAGGCTCCTGTCCCATTTTCAGGTTGTTTCTTTCCCTGAGTCAGGGGTTGGATTCTAGTGATTCAGGGTCTGTGTGTGGGCTATGAATCAGGGATTTCCTAGGGTATGGGTCTCTCAAGCTTAATGTTTAACAGAAAAAAAAAATCATAAAATCTTAAAGAGATAGTAATGATAGTTACTTTAGTATAATTACACATTGTATGCACATGTTGAATTCTTACACAGTACCCTCAAAATATGTAAAGTTAAAAATATAATACTTATTAATATAAAATAAAAGTTAAAAATAAAAATGTGGTCCCCCAAAGCTTTTTAGATATTTTACCTGGTATATTTTGATCAGATTCTTTTGCCTTCCTCAATGCATCACAGATCCTTCTCACCTCCTAACCAACTCAACTTCATTTTTGTTCTCTTGAAAAACAATTAGAGAAACAAACTAAAAGCAAAAGAACTCAATAAGACTTCCAGAAAACTAAAAACATAAACAGAGAATGCACACAAAAGAAAATGGAGTTCATATTATGTTGGTTCATTACTCCTGGGCATGAGCCTTCTTTGGAGTATGGCTGATAAACACAATGACACTCCATGGGAGGTAACTGATTTTTCTTTTCTCCACAGGCATTAATTATAATTAGCTTCTTGTTTAGATATGGAACTGTTTCCCCTTGTGTTTCTCAGTGCTGGTATGAAGTTTGTTTAAAGCTGTGCAGGTTTTATGAATGCTACTGTAGTCTCTGTTTTCATGTGGGTGAGAGCGCTGGGGACCCAGACCAGATTCATGACTGGTTTCTAATAGTCCTGGGCAAGTACCAGAGCTTAGTTTTGCCTTTTTAGATCTGGTTGGAGTTGAGCAAGCAGTTCTCGGGAAAACCACAACTCAGGGACAACCAATGAGCAAGTGCCACAGAGCCTTCTGCTAGCTAAAGATAACTTTCCCTACCCTGCCCCTGGAAAGTCTCTAACCACTAAAGCCACCTATCATTCCAATGAACTTAGTATTTGTATTTAAACCCACCAATTATTCCCTAGACTCCCTAGAATTCCCCTAATCTTGTTTACAAGGAGCCTGCGATTTCTCTGAGTAGCTACTTGCCACTTTATCAGGTGTTTAGAACCCAACATGTTTGTGATTTTTTAATTTATTTTATTTTATGTAGCAACGACACTTTCTATGTGTTCCTTTCCTCCCATTCATCTTCCCTCCGACTTCCATTCTAACTGCCCCCCCCCAATCCATTCAGATGGGATAAAGTCTCCCTTGGCAATCAACCAAGCATATCATATCAAGTTGACGTAGCATTAAGCTCCTTCCCCTTGCATCAAAGATAAGCAAGGCACTCCACCATAAGGAATAGATTCCTAAGAGCCAGTTCATGCGACAGGGACAGGTCCTGGTCCCACTGCTAGTGGCCCCATAAAAGACAAAGCTACAGTGCTGATAATTTTAATAAACACTCCAGCTGATTGCATGTGACTGGTGGGCTTTTAAGGATTTCTCACAGACCCTAACAATGAGAATCAACACTCTTATTTCTGGAAGAGGCTGTTTTCTCAGAATAGTCTACTACCTTTGGCTTTTCCAATCATTTTGCATCCTCTTTTACATAGATTCCTGAGCCTTGAGTAGAGGAATTTGATACAAAACCTTCTGTTTGGGGCTCAGTTCACCTAGGTCTCTCACTCTACACATTGTCCAGTTGTGGATATCTGTATTAATTATCATATACTCAAGAAGACATGTCTTTGATATGATTGAGCTGTCTCTTTTCTATGGGTATAACAATATATCATTAAGGGTCATTTTATCTCTATGTTTGTTCAGAAGAATAAAAAAAAGTAGGTTGTAAGTGGCATAGAAGTCCCTGTGCTCACAGATAAACAATAAGAGAAGCAGAATGTCAAACACACAAGGTTTTTTTTTTTTTTTTTTTTTTTCAGAAGGAAGGAAACATAGCCTGTTATCCATCCATGGTTATTAGTCTGGTGACCTTTGTGCTTTGTCAAGTTGTGCTGTGCTTACAGGTACTTACAATACTCAGGGTCAAACTCAAACTTTAAACTAACACTGATGACTGAACCAATCTATTTTTTTTTTCTTCTTGATGTGCCTGGTGATCACAGAACCCACCCCACCCCACCCCTCGGACACACACAATGTGAAACACATTGAATTCCATTCTTTCAAACCATCATGTTCTTCTCTCTTTCTTACCCTTTTATTTCCTTTCTTCTGCTTTTTTTTTCATATATGGTCTGATTTAGATGATGTTATGGGTCTGGGGTAGTTAAGAGATTTAACAGTCTGACCATTAATAAATAAATTAACAAAAAAGAGTTTTTTAGTCAGATACTGGCACCAGGTTTACATCAATGATTCCCCCAAATGCGGCCTCAGCAGGGGTTTATAAAAACAAACAACACAAAGTTACAGTTTGTTATTCAGAAAACAAAAGGTCTTCCCCTACAAAATAAGCTCCTTTAAGGAAGCAGAAGCAGCAGTAAAATTCAACCCTTAGCAGCCCTTAACATCTGGAGGTCTAATTTTTCTTTGTAGTTCTCTTCAGTAAAGAGATTTTATGCTCTTAAACATAAAGTTAGCTATCAACATAGCATTAGTCATTACATTTACTCTTTGAGTTGTATCTTGACTCAAAACCTTTTTCTCTGCAGCAGATACCTGTTTATATTGGAACTAAATCACCATCAGCTTAATAGTTCCTAAGTGAGAATTTATATATCTGGTTAAGACATTAATGAAGCAGAGGACAATGATAATCAGCAGGAACAGGAGAGTGAAGGGCCTCTCGACAGCTAACAACAGAGTTACAAGCCAGGAAGAGCAGGAGAAAGAGAAGGGAGACATTTATTTCCTCCTCATAGGGCCTTTTTCCTCTCTTTGAAGCTCTTTGAAATTTTTATACCTGATAATTCCTGAGTGGTTTGCACAGAAACATCAAGTTTCCCAATGTCACACAATAGTCTCCTTGTTTGTTATGTGTTAGCTGTGCCTTACCAGCAAGGTTCCAGCATGTCTATCTGCAGAGGCAGCTGCATGGCTTCTCACTGACTCCGTCTACTCTAAATATTTTAACTGTAATTCTTGCTTGATATCTGTCTTGTTATATGTAATTTTGCTATGTTAAAGTTAAAACCTTCCTTTTTATTTAAACAGAAAAGGGGAAATGGTATGTGAAGTCCTTCTGTCTATGTGTAGCTTTTATTGGTTAATGAATACATCTGTTTTGACCAGTGGCTGAGCAGAATAGGGCAAGGCAGGAGTTCCAAGCCAACCACACCTACTCCAACAAAGCCACTGCTCCTAAAAGTGCTACTCCCTCTGGAGCCACTTTCTTTCAAACCAACACTTTCATTCCCTGACCCCCCAAAGAGTGTAGCCATATGTTTTATTTGTGTTGTAACAAATAAATCTTACCTGAAGATCACAGTGCTGAGCCTGTCACACTAGTTTGCCTTAGAGACCAGGTGGTGGTGGTACACACCTTTCATCTCAGCACTTGGGAGAAAGAGGCAGATGGATCTCTGTGAGTTCAAGGCTGTCCTGGGCTACATAAAATTCATCTGTCTAAAAGAGAATTATAGCCACATGGTGGTGGCTGAAACCTTTAATCCTAGTACTTGGGAGTCACACACTTCTAATCCTAGCAATAGGGAGGTAGAGAAAGGAAGGGATTTGACCACTTAGCAAGAAGAATGTAAGATGGGAGATAATAGAAGCTAAAGACATTCAGTTTTAGGACTTGTAGAGCCTGAATACCCATTCATATTAGGATTCGCAGATCTTGCCTCCTTGGTTTTGAGGATTTTACAGAGGTAAGAACTAATGGCTGGCTGCTCTGCTCCTCTGATCTTTTCAGCTTTTACCCCCTAATATCTTATTCCAATTTTTTTATTAATAAGACAAATTATAATTTACATTACAGTCATATAATAATGAAAAAATGCATTCAGTTCAAATTCAAAAGTTGCTATAGTCTATAACAGTTCCACACTTGTTTCAAAGTCTAAAGTCTCAAATCTCTTCTGACATTCAAGCAACCTCTTAACTGTAATCCTCTGTAAAATTAAAATTAAAAAGTGGATCACATACTTCTAACATATGATGATACAGGATATACATTGTCATTCTAAAACAAAGAGAAGGGATCTTAGCAAAGAAATATTGGATCCTAACAAAGAAATACTGGATCTTAACAAAGAAATACTGGATCCTAACAAAGAAATACTGGATCCTAACAAAGAAACACTGGACCAAAGCAAGACTGAAAACCAGCTGGGCAAACTCCAAATTCTGCATCTCCATGTCTGATGTGAAAAGACACTTCAGATCTCCAATTCTCTTTTGCTTTGTTGACTGCAACACACTTCTTTCTCTTGGGTTGGTTCCACTCCTTGTTAACAGCTCTCCTTGGCAAGTATCCCGGGACTCTGGAATCTCTAACATTTTGGGTTCTCCAAGCAATCCAGGCATCAATTTCACAGCTTCATTCACTGGCCTCTACCAGGCCTTCATTCAGGGATATCCCTGACACATGCCTGGCCTCAGTGGCTTACTTTCGGCACAAATTCCACAATCCTTTTCTTCTGTCATAAAGCCAAAAGCACATGCCCCAACTTGTCAAGTTTTGCTGTTTACTGGGGCTGGACAATGACCCCCTCATTCAATTACATATTCACCTTCTTTCTGTCCTTCGCTGCCTAAGCTTGGCTGTCCTTAAAGTTGCTCTGTAGTCCAGACTTCATACTCTTGATGTGCCAGTCTTTTCTTCCAGTGCTGGGATTAAAAATGTGCACCACCCCACATGGCTCTAATTTTTTTTTCTTATTTATTTTTCACAAGTTGAACATTTAGCTGCATGGGATTACAAAATGGAATAAAGGCAGGGGTAACCTCAGGGCAAGATCCCACCCAGCTAAGTTTGCAACTTCTTTCTTAGTTAGAGTTTTAATTGTTGTGAAGAGACAACAAGACAACGGCAACTCTTATAAAGAAAACATTTAACTGGGGTGATTCACTTATAGGTTCAGATGTTCAGTCCATTATAATCATAACAAGGAGCATGCCGGCAGATGTTGTAGCTGAGAGTCCTACATCTTGTAGGCAACAGGAAGTCAATTGACTGTCACACTGAGTGAAGCTTAAGAAAAGAGACCTCAGAGCCAGCCTCCACAATGACACACTTTCTCCAAGACCACACCTACTCCAAACAAGGTGACACTTCCTAATAGTGCCACACCTTTGGGGCCATTTTCTTTCAAACTGCCATAGTACCCAAAAAATAATTTTGAGTTAACAGCATTGACACATTTTCCTCCCTTCGGAGGGATGAGCCAAGGAAAATTTAAAATTTGAGCTTGTAACTGTAATAGTAGCTAGTGCTTTACCATAACCAGTCTATCAGAAAACCACTGATTTATATGTTAAAACTTGGGACCTTTAAAGTCCTAACATCATTATCTTTAAGCTTTATTTATATTATTTTTATTTTCACAGATATATAGAATTTGCATAAAACTCAAACCTTTTGCATTCAATCATTTACCAGGATACATGGAGGCATAATGACATCAGTCCCCAGCAGCCACACAGGAAAGCATTAACTCTCTTAGTGGAACACAGGGAAGCATCAGCCTTTGTTTGGCTGCCAGACATAAAAGACTGGAGACTTTCTTGTGAATAAAGGCCTTGAGAAATTGGCCTGCCTTGGCAAGACAAATGGGATAGTTATTATCCACAGTCTCCTTGGGGTCCTTGAGGTAGGTGAGGCATGATGCCCACTGATTAGCCTTATCACAATCCAGGTAGAGTCATCTTTTTTGTAGGAGTCATTAGTGCTGCCTCTTGTTGTGTGAACTCCTTCAGCCAATATCCTTTTAGATACTGACCCACTTTGGGCATGGTCTCATGTACTATAAGCACAGATGAAAATCATACAAGCCCCCCCTTTTTTTGCTGGATTTGGTTCCCAGTTCCCAGTGCATACAGAGGACTGCAGATGGCTACCTTTATTATGAGTTTATCCCCAAATAAAATAAATCTTTGCTATACTCCATCCAGGCTATTGTTGAACTCCCTAATAAGCCTACACTTTGGTTTTCATCGAACACAGGAAGCCTTTTCCACTGAACATTTTAAAGGCCATATTTATCAGATCTCTGAAGAGTGTTTGAAGGCTATTTATTAAGTACATCTGACTTTAAATAAACTTTTATTGCCTTTAGCTACTTCTTTTAAGCGTAACCTTGAAAACGTACAGAAAGTTAAATAAACTTATCCCTGTCAATGAACTACATTTGGTTTAATCATGATTACATGCATGGTTCTGAGCATGTTGAGGAATTTGATCATTTATAATGTGTGATTGTTAACCTGCATTATAGTCTTAAAAATAACAATTCTTGAATTGAAGTTCTTTTAGTACCAAAATAAACTTTAAATCATAAATGTAGGCCATAGGCCGAAAATTTTAATTTTGATCCTTTCATAATGCATCATTATAGAATATCAGTTTGTTTTATGACTCAATTTATCCAAGTAGGTCAAGCTTAATACAGTTAGCAAAGACAAAGAGAAAAATCATACATTTTCAAACTAGATTGTTTTAGCCTAAATAGACTTTAAGTAAGTATACATATTCCATAGGCTCATGTTATACTTCTCAGACCATTGTCTTGCTTCAGATAAAAGAGGAACATCACAGTTTTTGGTGATCATAGTGTTGGCCCTATATCCATTGCTTCTTATCTCCATTTCCATATTTTTATGTTTTATATGTATCCCTTTTCATCTTAGCTCACCATGTTTTTTTTCTCAAGCCTTAGTTGTTCTTTATCTAGAATAACAATAACAGTCTGTCCAAAACTTTGGTCAGATTTTATCTCAAAACATCAAACCTCTGCTGTTTTTTAAGTCAAAATTTTTTTTTTTTACACAAGATCCAAATAAGGATGCCAATGCCTGATAGTGATTGTCAGGTTGACATCAAAACCTGGCCAGAGGCAACTTGCACTAAGCTTGGAGGTGACTTAGCCTGATTTTCTCTTTTCAGGAATTATTCCTTTCTGAAGCTTTTCTACTTGGTTCTGCTTCTGTCAGTATTTTCTGTCTTGACACTTTTGAATAAAATTCTCAGGCCTCATCATCTGGGTTCCTAGCTGGTATACTAAACTAGCTCAGGTATGTATCTGGTCATTGTCCTCTATTTAAAGTAATACTAGAATTGGAAAATTACTAGAAGAAACTTTGCATGTATCAGTCTAGTGAAGTTTGCAAATTCAATGAATTTTGAAAGCATCCAAGAACAATCATTTCTCTTAACCCATTACAAATCCTAAGATAAAGCTGAGATCCAGAAGATTGGCTATTTAGCCATATTTTTTTAAAGAGTAACTGAACACATTAAACAAAGCCTTATTTATGTTGCCTTAACTGAGGGATAAAAATTATTACACTTTTAGTTATCACATCATTTCAAGGTTGTTTCCCCCCTTTCCCCTCTTTTTTATAAGAAAAATAAATCTTGTTTTCATGATTTATTTTCACATCTGCTATTCTCAGTCTTAGGCCAAGCATCACCACTCAAAAATCTATTCCAAACCATATCTTGGAGACCCACTATTATCCAAAAACATCCATTCCTTTTTAAAGTAATAATTGGATCGGTGGATCCAACTATATGTTGCACACACAGTAGACTGAAGTGAATTAACATTACCTATGTATATAGATTTTCAACCATCAACACCCCTGCTACAAGTTTTAAGTGAATTTTTTGTTAAATGTTTTACAGCTCTTATCCATACCAATAAATTTACAAATCTTGAAATACAGAAAGTTTAAATAATACTTTTAAAAATCTTGAAATAGGATCCCTACTGTAGCAAAAGTTTTAGCAAGTTAAAACTAAAAGTTTTATGGATTTAAAAAAATGTGTTTTAGGTAACTAGTAATACTTCTCATTGGAACAGTCTATTCTTTTGTCTAATTTTGCTCTCCTTTCTCTTTCACATGGTCAGTTTGCCCATCTGATACAGGCAGAGAATTTGGAAGAAACCTTTAAAGCAAGCTTGCTAGGGACTAAGGAGGGGGCCATAACACAACTCCAGAGCAAGCTTTCCATTTGAAGTAGAATACCATAAAACAATTTATTATTGCAGCAGCCAGCAGAGCCTGGATGCCGAGACTGGCAGGGGGTGCCGGAATTGAGATATGGAGGCTTCTTTTCAGGTGGAAGAACAGCAACCTTTATTTTGCCTCAGTTAAAGCCCTTTTATACCTCTACTGCTTCTGTGGAAAACCACCAGCCAGAAAGGACACAAACATCCTTGTGAATTACAAACCATAAGGAAGTTCTGCTGTTGGTCAGGGGGAGTGAGGGCAGCTAGATCACAACAACTCCCCCCATTTTATTTCATAAAATAAATGGTGTCTGTCTTGTTACTTTGGGTGGAATACCTTTCCTGTAGTGGGGAATAACCCTCTAATACTCCATGTCTTAGGTGGCATCCTGCCCTCAAGGTATTGCCTGCCCGTGACTACCCAGATTCATAGCCCTAAATCAAGTATCCGCAGGTCTGATAGCGCCAATGAGCCAGACCAGCACTGCAACCATCTAGCATGCACTAACTGGGTGGTTAAATTAACGAAAGCAGTATTTCAAACCCCTCTCATATGATGGTTGAGTTCCATAACAGTAGCAGAAGTATACAATACAGTGCCATGAGTAATGCACATAACATGATTAACTGTTGAAAAGTCCAAAGATAGTCCACTTGCTCCTGAACCAGAGCCACTTGTTGGTTCAAGGTCAATATGCCCAATTGAATATGTCCATTAAGATCATTTTGAATGTCCAAAGCATTGCTGACTCTTTCAGCCAGCTGGTTGACAGTCTCAGCCATCTGCACAGTCTGGGATAGAGCAACTCCAGTAGCAGTATCTGCGGTGACAGAGATAGCAATAATGGCAACCACAAGGTCTTCTATGGTCCAGCACTTGATGCCATATTTGCCAATACTCCTGAGACTGTAGTGTCCCCCAGGCAGTGCACCGACTAGGCCAGTGCAACATGCCTTTCACAGCCGCCTAGCAAAGCTCTGCTCCAGCTGCCTTCTTGCCCCAGCTGCACTCTCTCTGGGTCCAAACTGCTGCATGAAGCAGAGCAGAACTCAGGGAAGCAGGCTTGCTGCTCCTGTTCCAGAATCATTGAAGGGGCCCCACTTTAACAATCTTTTAGGGAATTTGGGCAATGTCAACCTGTCTGGCTACTTCCTGTTGAGTGGGGTGATGCATTCTTGGGGGTATTTTACATCAACATTTCAGGAGGTCTTGGTGAATCAAACCACATAAATTTGCAATGAATCCACAGGTTCTCATCCTCTGTGGAGACAAAAGCAGAACCTCTCTTCCACAGCATCAAATCCTTAGGCCCATATTTTAAAGTCAAAATACCTTTCTTAGCAGTTCCCAGAATCAAATGTCTTTCTCCAGTCCAGAACACAAAAGACAACACAATCAACATAATAACATATATCTGTACACATTCTATCTTTCTGAGGCCCTCAATTCACCCTCCTGCCTCCTCTTTATTACTTCCCTACTGGCTAGTCTTCCAGAGGGCATCCCTCAGAGTGTCTCTGGGGATGAAGAAACACATACTCCTTTTAATCTGACTTGGCTTGTTCTCAGTCTGGAACATTTAAACCCCGTCCTGTAATAAACCAGAGGCTAACTTGAGCTATTGCTTGTACAAAATCTTCGGCTGTCTTCCTTGTCATTTCTGTGCCTTGTTGCTTTAAGGGTTTCAGTTACTTTTTGAGGCCTTCAATTCACCCTCCCACCTCTTCTTTATACTTCTAGTCTTTTGGAGGGTGTCCCTCAGAGTATCTCTGGGGATAAAAAAAAACACATTACCTTCCCCAATATGCTCCTCAATTTAGCCAGCAGATGGAGCGACCCCATTCACATATCCCCACTTTCCAGATCTCGGTGGGACCTCCACTTGCCATGCCAGTGCAGCCTGGATGCTGAGACTGGCAGGGGGGTGCTGGGATTGAGACATGGAGGCTTCTTTTCAGGTGGAAGAACAACAACCTTTATTTTGCCTCAGCTGAAGCCTTTTATAACTCTGCTGCTTCTGTGGAAAACCACCGGCCAGAAAGAACACAAACATCCTTGTCAATTATAGACCACAAGGAAGTTCTGCTGTTGGTCAGGGGGAGTGAGGGAAGCTAGATCACAACATACTATTACCCATAACTAAGACACCCAAATTCTTATAAAACTGAATCCTTTAACCAAGGAAAGGGAACAGAGCAAGCTGAGAATGAAAAAGGCTTAGAGATAAGAAATTTTTGAGCCATGGTTACAGACAGAAGGCATTAAAAGAAGGTGTTGAAAGATACACCAGTCAGGGAGAAGCATGTGCACACCACAGTAGGACTACTTATTTGCCCTCCATCTCACCTGCTCGTTTGGGCTCCCACACCTGCAAAATACTTATTGCCACACCTGAAAATACAGATCCATCAAACAGTAACTTAAAAAGACAAAACATTCACCTAGTCCCTTGATTGGCAAAAGGCAAAACCAAACATTTGGCAAGAGTTAAAAACAAAAATTTGATGGCCACTTTCTTTAGTATACCCAACAGCCTGATTTCCATCTCAGCTTTTCCAAAAAGGCCAGTGGCATTCTGGGCTTCCCTCCAACTTGGGAAGTAACACTGTGTCCAGCTTTTCTAGGACTCCCACTAATGCTGGCATGATCCTTACCTACACATTCAGAGGTTTTCTGATGCCTCCTTTTTCACAGTCTAAGTGTTGAGAGCCTGTTGCTGGTTCCCAACAAATGCTGAACCTAACTTATTTCTCAGCCCCCATAAGATTGCCAGAAAAAGAAGGTGGATCTGGCTGGCCACCCAAATCCTGGATGACCCCCAAAATGTTATGACTCTGGAGTCCATCCTTCAGAGATTCACCAGTATGATCATTAATAAACTTTAACAACTAAAAATAGAGGCTTTTATTCAGGTACTGAACCCAGGTTTACACCTGGGATTTGGATTTCAGAATGCAGTGCCCAGTCGGCTCAATCAGGGGTTTATAAAAGCAAAGAATGTTAAGTTGCAATTTGTTCTTCTGCAAGCAGAAGGTCCTCTGGTACAAAATAAGCTTGTTTACAGAAGCAGAAAGAACAGAAAAAAATTAAGCTTTAACAGCACTTAACATTTGGAAGACTAAGTTTGCTTTATCATTTTCTTGCACACAGATGTTATACCCAAAGTCCTGATTGCCAAAAATATCACCGTAAGTTTGAATCCAATTCAAAAGCAAAGAGTATTAATTGTGAGGGAATTCCAAGCTTCTATGGACTCAGTGACTGGTCCATTTTTCCTTTCCAGGGATTGGCTGGTTTTGTGTCAGGGGCAAAACTGACTCTACTTCTGGGGCCAAATTGTGTTTTTTCTTTGCTTCTTTTTACCTAAAGGTTCTAATTACCTAGGGCTCTAATTTTTAGATGAGTAAAAATATCTTTGGTAAGCTCTGAATCTAGGGATTTAGTACATTCCTTTGCTTATGGTTTTGGGACCTGGGGTCTTTTCTCAAGCTCTAGGTTTGGGGACAATATGTCTCTTTTCCTGACTGTGGTTCCATTTTCAGGGTGCTGTTCTTTCCCTGGCTCTGAAATCAGAGCCAGGCTCTTGCTCTGGGGTTGTGCTAGGGCTATGGACTCACTGAATCTGTAGGGTCCTGTGCCTCTCACAGAGATTTTAAACTTTCACGAAGAAAGTCAGCCATCAATATAATGTCAGTGATCATAATGGCTTTTCTCTTGCTGCAAAAACATCATCTGAGCAAAAGCAATTTAGAGGGGGGAAATTAATATCAGCTTACATTTCCAGGGAATAATTCATCTTTGAGGGGAGCTGACACAATGGCAAAAATCATTCATTCCATAGCAGCAAATAAATCCAACAGATAATTTTTGTATTATCTATCGGGTTATGTTTACAGGTTTTTGCTTAATAGATGATGCTAATAACAGAAGTAAAGTTTAGGTTTCACTATTCTACTTCAAATCTTTTTTTTTTTTTTGCTTTTAATTAACTAAGCTTTTTACTCCAACTATGTCATTGCTTAAAGTACAGTAGGTCAAATTATGTGTGCCCATTTAGAAAATCCTAAAACTATACAAATTTAGTGAATTACTTCTAAACATGCATAGCAGATGCCATGTAAATATGGATGAAATTATTCTCAAGTACTACAACCTTTTTCACAGTATTTAACTACAAGTAGGAAATTATCACATCCCATCTGCTCTGTGTTGTATCTATATGCCAGTGTCTCTAAAATAAATTGTTCAAGGTCACTGTTTCTGTAAGCTCCATAATGATCAAAATCTAAAATAAGCTTAACATTTGCCACATAAAGGCAATTAGCATTGCTTGTATCAGAGAAATGCAAAGCAAAGTTTAAAATTTCAAGCTTTCCTTCCTCAATACTTTGTATCATTTACTATAAAAAATGTCATTAAAATAATAAAGTTAAAGAAATAATTTTATTTGCCAGAGACTTTGTTTGTGAGTGATTACAGTGATATGTTTTAAATTTCTCTTTCACCTATTTCTTATTTGAAACAAATACAACATTTTTCTTTTCTGTCCATCAATATCATGCTACAATAATAGTGTATTTTTAAAAATATATTTGGCAGATGTTCTACATATGAAACAAGATCTCATCCAATATCAAACATTAACTTACCCCAATTTTTATTAATAACTTAGGACTTAAGTACAGGATCATTTATGAATGATTTTGGCATTATATGACAGAAATTTTATTTATTATAGATTGAGAAGACAAGTGATAAAGTCTTTGAAATTTTTGAAAACGCAATAGCTAGCTCTATACAGACAAGGTGGTGATTATGTAAATTAACATGAAAAGGATTATTTGATTCTCAAGAAACTGAATTTGGCAGAAACAGGTTGAGACTGGTAACCTAGGCCAAAGTCGGCCTGAGGCAAGGAACTCCACCTTGAGTAACAAATTCCACAGAAGTGAGACTGAACCAGCTACCTAGGACAGAGTGGGCCTGAGGAAGCAACCAACATGGGTGCAGAAACCAGGAGCCAATCCAGTCCCAGGAGCTCCCATTTGCAAAATGACATGCTGCAGAAAATATAAGGCATCCCTAAACTTTGTATAATCTGGTTGGCATCCTGTAGGGTTTTTTTTTTTTATTTTGAAACTACAAGAAAATAAAGTAGGTAAATGATATCAAAAGAAGAAGATACCTACATTAAGGGAGCCATTTTAGGGTTGGCAGGAGACTTGGCTCTAGAGGGGATCCCAGGTGTCCACGGGGATGTCCCCAGCTAGATCCTTGGGCAGCAGAGGAGAAGGTGCCTGAACTGGCCTTGACTCATAGTCACACTGATGAATATCTTGAATATCACCATAGAAATTTCATCCGATGGATGGAGATAAAGACAGAGACCCACACACACATCAGAGCAATGGACTGAGCTCCCAAGGTCCAGTTGAAGAGCAGAAGGAGGGAGAAGATGAGCAAGGAAGTTAGGACTGTGAGGGGTTGGTCCACCCACGGAGACAGTGTGTCTGATCTAATGGGAGCTCACCCAAACAAGCTGGACCGGGACTGAATGAGCATGTGATCAAACCGGACCCTCTAAATGTGACTGCTAATGGGATGGACTGAGAAGCCATCGATAATGGCATGGGGACCTCTCTCTTCTGCATGTAATGGCTTTTTGGGACCCTAGTTTACGTGGAAGCACACCTTCCTAGGCTGGGATGGAAGGGAGAGGGCCTTGGGCTTCCCACAGGGCAGAGTACCCTGCCCTCTCTTAAGTATGGAAGGGGTGGGAGGAGGGTTAGTGGGGGAGAGGGAGGGGAATGGGAGAAGGAGAGGAAGTGTCAATTTTTAAATGGAAAAATAAAAATAAATTAAAAAAAAGGCTACCAGCAATTGGTAGTTACTGGGAGAGGAGCAATCAGTTTATGAGATTTTTAATTTTTTTTCTTTTTTTCTCTTAAATTTTATTTTATTTTGGGAGGTGAAAGGGCTGAGGGTGAATGTGATGGGATGGGGGAATGAATGGGATCAAGATACATGATGTAAAATAATGCATAGAATAAATAAAAAGCAAGTTAAAAAAATAAAAAAAATAACCTGAGCCCTAAAGGGAGCATAATAAGAAAATAGTGACCTAAGGTAGTATGCTTGCCAGCAAATACTTCATTGGTTTACATAAGGGATTGTTCCCTATCAGTGTTTCAGAAAAATCTGTACAGATAATTTAATCTGGTTTATTGAAGAGGTAGTAAAAACCCAAGCAACCAGCCCCTACTTAAGAGTGTATCTGCTTAAGAATGTTAACACATAATGAAAAACTTTACATAAAACAGTGTATTAGAAGAAAAGTATGTATCATAATATTGATAAAATTAAAATAAGTTTATGTTTTACAAAATCAAAGACTATTTATGATGAAGGCTTTACAGACATCAGGTGTGAGCCTAGTTGTATTCAGTTTATTTCTGAGCATTATGGAATAATGTATTTTATTATCATGGATCAGAAATTAAAAATATATGCATGGCACATCTTGGAACTGAGGATTCCAGAATGACATTTTGGACAAAGACTAATATTTAACTGGCCAAGCAACATGTTTCTGCTGGATAGACAGTTATAACATCAGAAATCTCTAGGGACTCACTGAAACCAGGTGCAAACCATCAATCTCATTGGTATCAATACACAATCCTGGCAAGCCGGAACAAATGAGCCAGATAGTCTTTTAGCCCATACTCACAAAGCAATACTATTTGTTAGTATGTTTCATGCATTGGCTGAGCATCATATTCATGCACAAAGCAATAAGCAACCCAAGAGAATTCCAAGACTGTTATAACTGGCCCTCATGACACAGATTGCTCAATTTGTTTGTGGACCTGGAATGCCATACTCAATGAATGTAAATAACCTTGGAAAGCATGATCCTTTAATTTGCACATCTACTTTAGGGCCTTGTGTGGAGGAAAATGTGTATTTCATTCACAGCATTAATTTAGGTAGTACAGTTTGAGATTAAGTAAATTTTAAAAATAAATACTTAAAGTTCAAAAAATGAAAATAAAAAGTAAAGTAATGCTAGCAATTGTGTGAAACATTATTTCACCTTAGGTATTTCATATGTAAATTTATTAAGAAAGCAAAAAGAACATGGTTGTTATGAGGTTAAATCTCTGAGTCCCAAGGGGAGAACCTGAGTGAGATTTGATGCCACACAAAGCAGTATACAAGTAGTCGCATGAACTAGAGTATCTTCATAAGAAAGAATCAATTCTCTTTTTCATTTGGTGCAGAATGTGAGTACTGGCATTTGTCTCTTTAACAGCTTCTGGCATGATAATTACCGAGTGACAACAGCGTTAAATGAAAAAAGAGGCCTTCTGTATGTAGCCGTTTTCTGCTTTCTGACGATTGTTGAACTTTTTCCTTAGCCTTTGTACTACACTCATACAATTGATTGCAAAGTTTAGGTTGAAAAGATGCTTGGGTGAACATCATCAGCTTTATTTCCCTTAGAGTAGTCCCAGTCTTCAGTACCACCCAGACGCTTCTACATAGGCTAGATTCTGCGGCTCAGCAACTAAGTGGTACAAGCCACAGGGAGTGCATAATACCAATTTTCCACATCCTGCACTGCCTGCCCATTTGCTTAAAATTGCCATTTGAAGACTCTGATTTTACTCTGTAAAGCTCTGAATAGTTGGGACTCTGGCTCCCTTGGAATGCTCTCTATCCCTCTGCCATGTAATGATATTCAGAGCCAGCCAGTATGTTCCTGAAGAGATCTCACACTTAAGACAGATGGAGCTTTATTTAAAGTGGGAACAGCATTCCACAAGGCCAGTCTCAGACTTTTGCTTCGTGGCTTAGTGCTCCAGTACTAGCCTTAGACAGTGTCCTATGGTCAGCCTTCTCAGCACCTCTTCCTAATTCCCTGCAATTAATATAGTTTTGGACAACAATGTTGTTCTGACAGTTCCGCAAATGCTTCCCTGATTATTTAAGATTTCTTTTGTCTGTTTTGACGGGAGCATTTTGATAAAAAGTACAACTTAAATATATTATTTCAACTCCACATTTTTAAAATATTTCTAGAAATCATCATAATGACAAGATTTAGCTCTTTTAAAGAATATTTTAAAACTTTTTCCTTAGAAGTTTTTCGATAAGTAATTACAGTTGTGTTTTAGAAAAATGTTATGACTGAAATGCAAAGAGTCATCAAAACATATCCCTGAAGGCTGAATAAATCATAGAATCCTTTGACATATGCCAAGAAGCTGCATGCACACATGAGAGATTCTTCCATGAACAATACATTTTGGGTTGAATTATTTTAAAAAGAACTAATTTAATGAAACAGCTTTTTCAATTACACATATGCATTCATTTTCATTATATTTTGAATGACATTCATACCATAAATCCAACTTTTGTAAGCAAGCAATTATAACCTTATTCATAAATTACTCTCAAATTTCATGAATGTTGTTTGCACTTATATGTTTATAATGCAGCCATAAATGATTGCCATGTTACAAACATCTTTAGTCTTTTGTTTAGAAACATACCTTTTACACAGTTTGGTAGATTGTGAAACCAACAATACAATATTTAACCATAAACAACTTTTATATAATTTAAAAATAATAATAATATTTATATCAGAAATATGTTTATGAAGCTGATATAAAATGTTTAATTTTGAAATGATGCATATTATTTAATATTGTAAAAGATATAATTGGAGAAGTGCTGAAGCTCACTTAAGAGCAGTGGAAAATAAGCAAAGCTCTTTTATCTGTGGTAACTTGTAAGTCAGTGTAGTATCCAAGGTGCATTGTGAGCTTGCTTCCTAATTATTCCCTTATTAATGATTAAAGATGTTAGATTTCCTCATCAGAAAGGTTATGGACTTCCACATGTCTCTTATTGGAAACTGACCATGTTTTATTTTTCCTACTCAATTCTAACTATTCTGCACAGCGATATTCATCTATAAATTTTGCATATATCCATCTAGAATATTGTCTGGCACTCTGTTTCTAACTCTTCACCTTTCTCGTTATTTTTTTCTTTAGAGGAAGAAACTCATAGCTGGTTCTTCCTGTCACACAAATTTTGCTTACGAATTTCAATGATCAACAAATTGGCTTTTCAACATCCCTTGATGTAATTTCTTGTCATGGTTAAAACTGTTTGCCTATTTCTTAGGATACCTAATAATCCCTAATTATCTTTTATAAACTGAAACTTTCCATCACTGAAAATACAGCTAATATATCTTATTAAATGTGATTAATAATATTTATAATATATTTGTGTAGGTGAGAGTGTTTGTGCTTGAATAGGTTAATGTGGGCTGTGTTCATACATGTATATGTACATGTATATGGAGACCGTACGTCGAACCTACAGACTTAGGAATAATCTACTTTGTTAGTTCTTAGGAATAGTCTACTTTGTAAGTTGTGATAATATATTTCACTAAGACTTAGAATTAGTTGGGTATAGGCTGACTGGCTAGTAAGACAGAATTCTTTATCTCCCTCTAGAATAATAGCATATACAAAGAGGATCACCATACTATGCTTTTACTTTGTGAGTGCTAAATATCATGTTCAGACCTTCATACTTTCATGGTAGTATTTTAGAAACTAGTTGTTACCCCAGAGTAAAATTATAATGCATTTTAATTTTTTCAAATCATTCTATGAAGTATAACTCTGCTAAAATTGACACAACTGTGTAACTTATGAATAACAATAGACTCTCACAACCTATATATATATATAATACATATATAATACAAATAAAAATAAAGCAATCATCCTACTGCATTATTTTAAATTAAATATGAGAATGCAACATTTGAAGTGTTATTTCATAGTATTGGAAAGCAAAGTAAGAGTAATCAATAGATGCAGAATCAGTTGTGAAAAAAATGATTGACGATTTTAAGATAAGATGGAATAGATAAAACAAGTCTATGGCTTTTTCATGTAAGAAAGCCTTTCTACATTGTTGACCATGTGCTCATAATTGTGAAGCTGACTCCAGTTTGTTGCATTGTCTTCTAACGTCAGTACTAGTCACCAATTATTCCTAGGTTATGAGGCTATCTTTTTTTGCAAGATTAATATTTCCCTAATAAATTAAATATATCCTTTTCATTTAGATGGTATATTTTGTATTTGTGTGTTCTGGATCCCAGATATTTCAATAAGTAATTGTTTTCAAGTCATCATTGTCTCTATTTTAAGCATCTTTTATCCTTAGAAAATTAGAGTTTCTTTGCTAGTGTTTTAACTTTGCTTTATAGCAAAATCTTATCCAGTTTAGTTGTCATCATATTGATGACTAAGTGATTAAGGCTGTGAAAAAGCCGTGATTCAAACACAAAAAGAGAAGCCTTAAATAATGTTTATTCTGATAAAAATGTAATGCTATATCCAAAAAATAAACGAATATAAAGGTAATATTTATAAATTAGGGCTTTGTAAGAAATTATAAAATACTCCAATAATAGGCATCATAGAAATACTTATGTACTCAAAATACAAGAGGCATTTAAGGTTCTTTCATTATTGGTATATTTTCATCAGCACCTAGGAAGGAATCGGTGATGGTACACAACATCCATACAGTGTTTTCTTGAATTGATAAAATTAAAAGAATTCTATACATAAACTTTGGCAGTAAGAATTAGTACACATCCTTCTTTCTGATAGAATACAGAAGCAGAAAACAAGTACATAAAAATGAATAGGTAGACTGATGCTTTTGGATAAAGATAAAGAAATTCTGATCTTTTTTACATTGCTCCGGTGAATTAACAAAACATTCTTGCTCATCATTCAGTCAATCTCATGCTTATTTATATACAAGCTAGGAACCTTTCTGGTAACCTTGCAGAATCTTCACAAATCTAAGAATAACTGGACAGTGGTGGTCCATGCCTTTAATCCAAGCCCTCTGGAGGTCTAGGTAGGTAGATCTCTGAGTTCAAGGACAGTCTAATCTACAGAGCAAGCTCCAGGACAACCAGGGCTACACAGAAGAACTCCGCTTTGAGAAAATAGAACAAATAAACAAACAAAAAGTAAAAATATATAAGATGACAATGTAAGTTAGACAAAAACATTTAAATATTTCAAACAAGACAATAGGAACTTACTTTACATAATAATAAATATGTATTAAAGTATTAAATCAAAGAATTGAGTATTGAATTTTTACCCTACTTTCATAATTAAGTAGAAAAAAACATCCATTTATTTCAAGATGATTTCAACAAAGCTAACATACTATTAATGAATTCACATTCTATAATGTCTTCAGATGCAGGTAATTCAGCAACATCTTGTTGCTTTTGGTCCTATCTTGAAGAAAATTTTTATTTCAGTTAATTGTTAATCACAATATTCTATTTCAGTGGTTTGAGGGGAGGACTCTTTAAAATGCTTGCAGCACAAGCATGAGGATCAGATTGATTCCCAATCCCCACAGAAAAATTGCACATGGTTGGATGTATCTATCTGTATTCTTAAGCCTTGAAGGGACAATAATCAGTAAACCCAGGAGCTCACTGACCAACCAGCTTAGACTCAATTCATGAGCTTCAGGTCCCAGTGAGAGTCCTTGTATCTGAAAATACAGTGGAGGGCTCTGGAGGATCAAAACAACTAAAGGTGGGTATCCAGGTGTAAAAGCACAAATAAGCCTTTGCCTCTGCATGAACTTAGGCACCTGTATAAATGCAGGAAAATTCACACACACACATACAGAACTTCTGGGAGAATTTAGAGATGATGACAAAGACAAAAAGTTATGAAATTTTTGCTTTGGAAAATGAGAGATGAAATTAACTGTCAATTTTGTAAATCTGTCACTCATGACACTCCAATTTCTTACCCTTCTCTTTGCTAAAGATCTTATGCTTGAAAATTTTAAATATAAGCATATCTGGTATTTATTATGGAAATTTTGCCATTTAAATTAATCTTAAGCAAGTCATAACCTGTAAACCAAATATTCAAATGGCTTGATTTTGTAAACAAGTCTCTACTGGATAATATCACAATCACTTAGCTATGTATTGTGTATGACTGCTTTTGTGATTGCAGTATATGGCAGTGTTAAGTATTTTTAAACTGTAATCTAAAGAAATTCCATCAAATTTGTATGGGAATTCTCACTTAAAAATATCAACAGCAAAATATTAAATACTGTGTAGAAAAGTAATGAAAGTGATAAAGAAAATTAATGAGTAAAAGTAATAAAAATGTGCAAAGCAGTGACTATCACTTAACAGAGCAGTAATATATCATTTTCATCTGTTAGATTAGTGAATGTCAATGGCACAAATATTTGGTTATTATACGAATTACTCTGCTAACATGAATGTTAATGGAAGAAATACTCCAAAGAGAAAGTTTGGGTAACTTCAATTTATTGATTGACATAATCACCCCATTACAGTATATTACAAATGCATCTTCTATAGATCACAGTAATCATAGCAAAAAAGTAAATAAGTGTGTTTATTAAAGTATTGTTTGTGATGACCCATTAATTTAGACAATCTATATACTATCTAAGTATAAAGGAGAGAAATAGCAAAAGTAAGTATTCCTCTTTGTAAAATAGGACCCAGAAATTAGTCTTGCACAGAAGACTGCAGATTTTATAATTGAAAATTAAGTGATAATTTGATAGTAACAATATCTCTTGTAAATTAAAATAAGTGTATGCAATAATATCTGCAAGATAATATGTACTAAATATGTTGGAATTATGAGAGCTATGTTTTAAGAAGAAAGAAATGAAGTCTACAGGACAAGAAGGAGGAAAGGGAGACTTAGAAAAATAGTGATTATTTTGGGGGGATCATAGGCATTTTATTAGTCTAATAACAAAAAATGGGAAACAATTTTAGGCAATTAAACTGGATTTGTATTTCCTATGCTCCAAAAGTGCTTAACTCACATATTAAGTTAATAAGTTAATATGTGACATCTTGATTAACAGTTTTTTTTTTTCCACTGAAGAAGAAAAGTCTCAAGTATTCTCTTTTCTCATGGAATTAACAAAGAATTAGAACACATGCAATTTAATATATTAGTTTTTCGGGTAGTCATAATATTTTGAAATTTTCTAACAAGGCAAAGAATGTACTCAATGAGAAATGATTGAGTTTAATATATGATAAATCATAAAAATAATCTTATTTTCAAATTTTAAAAAGCAGTCTATTTTAAGTACTTTTCAAATATTACCTTAAACATACAAACATATAGTTTTCAACATTCTATTGAGCAATAGATTGTGTTATTTTTTAATATGCTTCCTTCATTATTTGAAAGTGTTGTAAAATAATGTATTCATTAATTCATTTAATAAATTTCATCCATTACATAAACCAGAGTTTTGAAAAAGAGGAAACTTTGAAGCCTTGTCATGATTTCATTTTGTTTGTTAAGAAACAAGACACAATTTCTGAAAACAACCTTTAATATAAAAGGTTTGATGTAGTGTGCTTCATAGTCTGTAAAGGTAACGTTTTCTGCTAATAGGATTCAGTTCTGGCTCTGAAAGGCACTTTGAAACTAGATGAAGCTCAGTCCATGTGTTGCATATGATTAAAAGGATAAGTGGAGTCATTAACTAAACTGACTAATGGGCTGCAGAGCGGTTAATCCTCCCAAATGCCATAGTGATGAAAAGAAGGCCTTTTCTTATTAATATTCCTACATAGATCTTATTTGGGTACAAGAGAGTCGATCTATTGTTCTACACACTTTCTCAGATTTGGTGTCACTGATGTGGAATGATGCTGCCCTCCCTATCATTTGAAAATACTGTCATTTTTTATTGCAGGCATAGCTTAAAATACCTGTCTTTTCTGTTCTTTTGCAATCACACTGTCTCTTCTTCAAGAGACAAGGCATCTCCAGATAAGGTATCAGTGCAAGACAGACTTCTTTTTTCCTCTGTAATACTCATTGAGATAGCTAACCACCTATTCATCTGGAATCTCTGAAAATCAGCAAAATGTAATCATACTAGCATGAGACAGAGTCTTATTTAGCAAACACAAACAAGTCTGGATCTATAGTAACATGTTCTGTATTAGCCTATAATATTTATCTGTGAGAGTTTTTTTTTTCTTTTTTGTTTTTGAGGGAAAGCAGTTTGTCCCAGTCTTCTTAGCTAGTCCAAGATAGATTTGAACTAGTGATTCCCTGCCTCAGTCTGCAATGCTGACAAAACACGCCAATCAGCTTATCACAGGACTTAGGTAGTAGCTGTCTTTATTTCATAGGAACTTCTGTGTATATAAATTCTAATCTTTAAAGACAATCAAATAGACTGTCCAAGAAACATCAAAATTGCATACACTTACATGTCTTTATATGTCACTGATGAGGAAGTTAAGTTCAGTTGCAGAGATGTGGAAAGTATTAAAACATTATTGTTTTATAGAGTTTATAATAGGAAGATATTTTTTCTTAGAGGAAGTGTCTGGTAGGAGGCTTATGACACTATTAAGAAGATAAATGCTAGATGATTCTCAATAAGGTGTGTGAAGCACAAAATAAATGGATGTGAGGTAACCATACCTAAATCTCTAGAGATTTTATAAAGAAATATGTCAAGCTGGATCATAAGGGTGATAAAAGTTATCGATAATAAAAATATAAGGATGTTACAAATGAGTGGACATAATTTTTATTGGTAAGTAGAGTTGAGAATTAGAAAATGCACAGGTGTTAGCCAAAATCAGGGAAAAGCTTACAGGCTACTTTGATGTTAGAAGAAAGAAACAATTAAAAGTCAAAAGACCTAAGCAGTTTCCTCTGTCTCCACTCTTGATCATTTGCGTTTACTCTCCTGAATGAGCTCTGTTTCTCATTTTTGCTTTAGCAGAGTAGGGACTGTACTGTCTACATAATGGAAGCTTGTTATGATTAAATACTGTATGTGTAAAAACAGAGGCGTAACTTCAAGTATTTGGTGATTGTGGAGTTGAATTTATTCAAAATGAAAAAGAAGAGGGTTAATGGGACTCCTAAAATAGAGAAATAAATGAAACTCACATTTGAGTTCAGAAGACTCATATTCCTCGGTAGAGGTTATATAATCAGGAAATGGATTATAGAGGGCAGGAAATTTGCCCACAAATTTTCTGCATTGAAACTGTGTAGAAAGCCCCAATGACATGGCTCGAGTGGCACTTCCACCATGTTGAGGCTGGCAATTTTTGATGAACCAGGTAGGGAGGCACTCATGCTGCTGTAATCTCAATAAACTCCTTGACTCACAAGGCTAAATTTAAATATAGTTGTTTCTATGTTTCTTTACCTGTTGTTACTTTAGTTGACTGTGGATATTCTATCTAGTATAAACAGGCATTTTATCGAGATGAAAGATATAGCACAATATAATTTGTGGCAACTAAATACCAATTATTTTATGCCCATATTGTTTCTTTGTGCTTTCGGGGTTTTTGTTATTATACAGGTGTAACTTTCCATTAGCTTTAGAATCAGAGGACGCAGCCTGCTCAAAGGGGCATGTTCATGCCTCTAGAATGTACTGAGGTTACTAAGTATCTTTTGTGTCTTAGAGGTCCCACCCTTTTTGTCAGTTATTCCTGTAATGTGAATATGTGCAACACATTCTGATTTCATTTGATGAGAATTTTGTGTTAATTATTCATTAGTAGCATATTATATTGCTATACAATATTATTATTACAATATATATTATATATTGCAATGTATTGGATTTTGTTCAATCTAGCTTACATTATTTTCAGAAAAAAATCTTTCAATATGAATAGCCATATATTCTGTTTTAATTTTTATAAAGATTATGGCTTTCAGTTTTTATAAATAAAATAATAGGAATCTGTCAAGCAATATACATCTATTTTAACAGTCTTTGCAATCATCATATAATTATATCACTCCCCCTTTCCTTTACACTCTAGAACCCCTGCTATGCACTCCATGCTTTCTTATCTTTATTACATACACTCCTGTATGTATCTTGCTCAGTCTGTATCATGTCACCTGTATATCTAGGATGTCAATGCTGAGCACACAGTGTTGGGTACACAAGGACCAAGACTAGCAGGACAACACAAACTGGGCTCCGTATCAGTTTGTGAGAAGGGATGGTGCGGTGGGGAGAATATCTATGGAAGAAGTTGGAAGGGTGAATATATGTTTAAAAAATGTACGAAATTTTCAAGAATCAATGAAATATGTTTAAAAGGGAAGACATAATGTGATGTCTTTATTTAATTCTAGAAAATAATGAGGTGATCATTTCACTTTATGAACTATTTTAAAGATCTGAATTTTAAAATAAATATCGTAATTTCAATCATACAGTCAAATAAAAAACTATTACTGTTCAAAATCTAAAACTTACTTCTACTTTTTATATCTAATTGCAAAAAAGTGGATCAATTTTTAAAAGAGACATATAAAACTTTTAAAACAAATATATTCAAGAAATAACCAAGGTTTATTTGCTGTCATTTGTTGGTTATATCAACTACTTTATATTTTTACATTGTGTTTTCAATCATCCAATGCAATGATAGCTCAAGACACATTCCCAGACCATGCTACTATAAAAAGTCGTCCATTCTTGGTGTTTTTAAATAAAACTGAGGCAAATTTTTAATAGGAAAACAAGTGTCTAAACACTGATTTGTTTCTGTATATTAACAAAATGTCAGATGCTACCAAAGAAGCAGATATTTGTTAAAATGTTTGCCAGTGTAGTCCTTAATTTGTTATTTTGTATAAATTGTATGGATTAATGTCTTTGCTTCTTGAAGCCACACTTACACAACAGGACACTGCAAACTTGTGTGGGCTGTTTATTTATGTTTCAAATAGTTAGAAGCTGTAGTATACTGACATGTTTTCTTTCTCAAGTTACTTGTACATGGTGTGTGGGTTTTATATCAACCCACGGCAATCATGTTATTTTAGATAAGAAACAATAGCACATGTAATTGACGAATAGTGTTAGCAGAAACAACACTGCATTATTTTCTAATATTGAGGTAGCTACCAAGTCATCACTGATCAAAGTCTATAGACTGTATAAGAAAGGGACAGTATATTTGTTAGAATTCAGAATGGGTAATTGTTAGGGCTCAAGAAAATATGTAGTTGTGTTGTAATAAGACCCAGAATGGGAAACTCTGATGCATTCAGGGAAAAGGTCAGTCAGTCAGAAAAATCCAATTATTTTCCTTATAGTTGAGCCCACATTGATTTTTAACAGCTGAGGTTGTATAGTGGGTGGTCCATGAATAACTACAGCATTTATTTTCATCTGGGACTTATCTGTAGCAGAGCAGATAGATAAACCAAATGGTCAGCCTGAAGTATCCATGAATATTTTTCAAAAGTTGAGAAATTCAAGTGACTTTCTTCCCAAAAGGACCCATTAGAAATCAGAATAAGAAATAACATACCTAAAAACGAATTTTTACACAAAAGAAATCTCTCACATAACTTCCCACAGATGTTAGTTTATTTTAGGTTGTCTAAAATATTTCTGCTTATTGATAAATATAACTTTATCTGTGACATTATGCTTCTAAAATGTGAAGTATTGAAATAAGAAGAGTGATTTGGCTATGCCCCAAAATCTTTGTAATAACATGTAATCATCATCATCATAATATAATAATAATAATGATTATTGCAAATAAGGAAGTCAAAGCTAACAGTAAAATATATCATTATATGACTCTAGAGCTTGATTGTACATTTCAAATTTACTATTTTAAATCACTGCAAGATTTCTCCATTTGAAACAAAATTCAGAAAATTAACACTTAATCTCAAACCACAAAACCAAAATCTTTTTTTAAATGCTTGTTTCTCAAACTAATTTGACAAATGTTGCAAATAAACGTGTTACTTCTAACTATTTCTAAGTCTAGCACCATTATCATTCTGTTTTGTATACATTTTAATGTGCCCTGTTGCTTACTGGTAGGTGCAAGTACTTGGCAGAGGGTATAGATTGTTCTTAGTCGTTACTCACACACACACACACATATGTGTGTGTGTATACATATATATAGATATATATATATACCCCTGTTTTGTGTAGGTGGGAGGAGACAAGTTCCATAGATGCATTAAGTTGTTTTATATTTTTAAATTTAAATTACGTCTATCTTATATTTTGAGAATTTCATAAGCAGAAACTGTAAGCATCACTTCTACTACCATCATTTTCCACTCCCTCCTGTGATCCCAATTCCTACTCAAATATATGACCCATTTTTTATTTTTAATAAATACGCACACAAGCCAGCACATACACACAAAAACAAAATTTATATATATATATATATATATATATATATATATATGCAAAACTATGTGTGTAAAGTTATATATACACTTATACAAGGGAACCTGCTGAGTCTAATTATTGCTGCTCATATGTATGTGCTGGTGGGACTGCAAACTGCTGTGGCCAGTAGTGAAATTAGTCTGAGAATTCTCAAAATACTAAAAGTAGATCTACCCAGGACCCAAGTATACTGTTGACAGAGGTTTCTGCCCCACAAAGTCCCACAGCTTTTATCAGTGAGGCATTCTCATCATGTGTCTGATGGGGAAACTCTGTCAACCAATCACATGTAGTTAAGGTGTGTCTGCCTGCAGCCAAGGAGGAAAAACTGGGAGAACTCAGGTGAGCTCTCTTTCTGTGGAGCGCCCGCTGGACATACAGGAAGTCGGACCTCCCACTCTTGTAGCGTGAGTTTTCCCCTTATAACCATTGAAATATAATTGTTATTCTTTAGCTGGCCTGGATATTTATTGTACCGATGTAATCAACAACATCTGGCACAACACTTGGCGCCTGGTTCGTGGTGCTTTTAGAGCCTCTTCGGCTCTGGCCAGCTGCCATCACGCCATGTTCATTTGGTCAGCTTGCACCCAACTCCAAGCCCCATAGCCACGTGTCTGCACACTCCCTGTTCCATGCCCTGCACCGCTGCTCACTCCCCGCTCAGCTTCCCCTGGCTCCGCACCCTGCCCTGCTAGCTGTAGGCTTTGTGTCCAACCACAGCCACTACACCACCTGAGTGGGAAACCATTGAACAGCCTAAGACATTCACAGAGCACATGGTCTATGATTTACAAAAAAAAATGAAAAATAAAAAAATACTTGTTGATTTGAGTGTTTTTCAGTATTTCCTTTAAATTTAGCCATCTAAAACCAAGCACGTGGATTCAGGTGCACCCTGACACCTACTGGCAGGCAACAGTTATTGTACCTACTCCAGCTGATTGAACCTCAGGTAAGATGTATTATTTTGAATATAAAAAGGGCAATATGTCAGACAATCTAACCGTCTAAGGTTTCCATAGCCTTTTCACTTTTGTGTGAGGTCTTACCTGATGCATATGACATCCCTCCTACATTGCTCTTTCTAGGATTCACTTTTTTTCTTGTACTCTGTCTTTTTTCCCTAAAAATATGGTTTGACAATAGGAAAATGATGCAATCTTTACAGACTGAATCCAGGCTTCTTACAAAAGAAGTTGGAAATCTAAGGAAGGACACGACCATCTTAACTAACAATTTTCAGTCAGCTGAAGTACTTGTAAACACAATACAGACTGATACCAAACTTTTCAAGAAAGAGATTACACATCTGAAGGAAGATACTAGGACTTTTTTTAAGACAACTCGGTCAACTGAGTTATTTTTGGAAAAGGTACAGTATAATAGTAATTCATTTAAGGAGAGACTCAGCACTCTGGAGAAGGAAACAGCTGATTTGGCACATAAAACCCAGTCCATGACAGTGGGTGCTGAAACATTATTTGAGAGGATTCGCACTGTTGAATGTATTAATCAGACTCTGTCGAAGGGGTATGACAGATTGACTGATAGAATGTCTCTCCAAGAAGGTAATATACATGCCATGAAGATTATGTCCAAGGATGAGATATCATCTCTAATGGACAGACTTCATACCTTAGAATCCTCAATGAGGGCATTAGAGCAGAATACTGGACAGGAGATCCAGACCTTGCAGAAGGCAATGGCAAACAGATTTGAAATGATTGAGGAAATTATCAACTTTGATGACCAGGAGCAAATGGTAAGAAGGCAAAATTTAACTTTGTCAATACATAAAACTCTCTGGGATAGCTTCCCCAGAGTTCTACCAGCCTTTCCAGTAATAACATCAGAAAATATAGCCAGCTCCAAATACCCTAAGGCTATCAAGGAATATTCATGGGAGCCTGTACGTATGAATGATTTAAAGAAATTAAACAAGCAATTGTGACTTATGGACTACATTCGTCCTTTGTTAGAGAGATGGTCAAAACCTGGGCTTTCAGTAACAAAGCCACACCTCACGATTGGGATCAGTTATTCTAAGCTGTCCTAGAAAGTTGGCTGCAATTGCACTGGAGATGCCTTCTTAAAGAGGAAGCAAGAATTTTAGAGCAACAGGAAAGCGCAAAAGGAACTGAGATTTCCCTAGATCAAATTCTAGGTGATGGACTTTACTCTGATCCTCAGGATCAAACTCTTTAAGATGACAACACCCTGTCCATATGTATCTCAGCAGCTTTAAAGGATTGGGACAGGGTTCAGGAACCAGGACAGAGAGTGGAATTATATCTTAGGGTTAAACAGAGTCAGAGAGAACCCTTTAGTGACTTTACATAGACTAACTAGGGCCGTACAAATAGGGATAACTGACTCAGAATCTAGGCGTAAAATAATTGAATCTTTAGCTCATGAGAATGCCAACATAGAGTGCAAAAGGATCCTGGGGCCTTTAAAGATCAGGTCAGCACCCATGGATGAATGGGTCTTGTATACAATGAATATCGAGACATTCGATTATGGTACTGAAGCGTGGGTAGGAGAAGCAATTTCCAGTGGTAAGAGAAGACACCAAAATACCAAATGTTTTAATTGTGGTAGAATGGGACATATGAGAAGGGAATGTAGACAATGGATTTCCAGGAATAATGCCTCTTCTGGGAATAACAGGAATAGGAGGACTCAAACTTCAGGTTTATGTAGGAGGTGTAGCAAAGGCCGACATTGAACTAATGAATGTAGGTCAACAAGAGATAGACAAGGCAACCTGATACCATCAGGAAACACCATGGGGGGCCTTTTGCAGGCCCCCATGATGAATGTGGTCCAGTCATTTCCAGTTATTTTGGATAACATGCCTCGTAAGGAAAATTAGAAGGTCCCATGCCTGCTGTCAAAAGCAATAATGGTCTGAATGATGAGGTAAATGTGGAGAATGAGTCAAGAACTCTTGGGGGATAGAGGAAACATATATTCTGGCAGACTTCTGTAAATGAACAAAGACCAAAGCTAAGAGTGTGTATAAATGGCATTTTTATTGAAGGCTTACTAGCCATGGGTGCAGATGTAAGTATCATTACTCCAGAATCTTGGCATGCAAATTGGCCTCTTCAGGAGGTAGATGTTCAGTTCATGGGATATGGAACCCTATCTCGGGTAAGACAAAGCACGAGATGGGTTGAATGCATAGGACCAGAAGGGCAAATAGGAAAACTAAGGCCATATGTAGCCAATATTGTAGTGAATTTATGGGGTCATGACATATTGCAGCAATGAAATACCCAGATTAACATTCCTGAAGCTCCTAAAGCTTATATTTCTGAGGAAAATATTAGAAGATAGTACAGACAAGGAACACTGGCCATTTGGGCTATACAAGAACACAAAGCAATTGATAACCCTTCAGATGTACTGACAGCCCTGCCATTAAAATGGTTGACTGAGAAGCCAATATGGGTTAAGCAATGGTCTTTAGCTCAGGAAAAGTTGCAGGCTTTAGAACAGCTGTTACATGTGCAATTAGATGCTCGACATATAGAAGAATCTACAAGCCCTTGGATTCTCCTGTATTTGTTGTTAACAAAGAATCTGGAAAATGGAGATGGTGACAGATCTTAAGCTATCAACAAGGCTATTCAGCCTATGGGCCCCCTGCAATCTGGAATTCCTCTGCCCTCTCTGTTACCAAAGGGATGGCCTCTCATAGTTACTGATTTAAATGATTGTTTCTTCACTATACCTTTACAAGAAAAAGATAGAGAAAAGTTTGCCTTCACAGTGCCTACTTATAATAATTCTCAGCCTACTAGGAGGTACCAGTGGACTATCTTCCCACAGGGAATGGCCAATAGCCTCACCCTGTGTCAATATTTTGTAAGCCAACCATTGCAAATAATATGTGAGTGATTTCCTAAGTCTATAATTTACCAGTATTTTGTTATCTGATTCAAACATAGATACCTTAGAAAGACTGTTTGAAGAAGTAAGGATAGTTTTACCTAAATGGAGATTGCAGATTGCTCCTGAAAAAATACAGAGAGGAGATTCGGTCAATTATCTAGGTTATAATATAGGTTTACAAAACTTTAGGACACGAAAGGCACGGATTAGAAGAGATCGATTATGGACTCTTAATGACTTTCAAAGAGTTTTAGGAGACATTTCCAGCCTATGACCAGCTGTTGGGATAACGCCTGATCTAATAATTCCTTTAAACAAAACCTTAGATGGTGATAAAGACTTGAATAGTCCCAGAGAATTAACAGCTAAAGCAGAAAAGTAACTGACGATTGTAATATGAGGGCCCGCTTGGTTTCTGTCCTCCCACCAGGTCCCCCAGCCGTTTAGGTCTCAAGGAAAATCATGCAGAGTTTACATTAGGTTATAAACTGATTGGCCCATTAGCTCAGGCCTCTTATTAGCTCTTATAGCTTATATTAACCCATTATCCTTATCTGTGTTAGCCATATGGCTCAGTACCTTTCTCATCAGGGCAGGTCACATCCTGCTTCTTCTGTGATTTGGACAGGAGTGCTGAGAGAGCTTCCTGCTTCTCAGAACACTCCTATACTCCTTGCTCGGCCTCTACTTCTTGTCTGGTTGTACCCCCCATACATCCTGGCTAATGGCCAATCAGCATTTATTTAAATCATGATTGACAGAATACAGACAATTCTCCCACACCAGATGATGGTTGAGGAAAAATTACAGGAGACACACGTGGATAGGGTAAATCCAAAGCTTAGTTGTATTCTTGCCATATTGCCTTCCAGAATTTCTCCTACAGGAATTTTAATGCAGAGAGATGGTATTATCTTAGAATGGATCTTTTTACCACATAAACCAAGTAAAAATTAAAAACTTATGTGGAAAAAGTCTCTGAATTAATTATAAATTGAGACTTCATCAACTAGTGGGCATAGACCCAGCAGAAATTATAGTGCCTTTCACTACTGATGAGTTAAGAAAGTTATGGGAAGACAATGAACCATGGCAAAGAGCTTGTGCTATATTTTTGGGAGAAATTAACAGCAGCTATCCCAAAAGCAATAGGCTTAACCTTATAAAGAGAACTTCTTGGATTCTTCCTCAAATTGTTTGTGATGCTCCAACAACTGGAGCCTGTACATTTTATACTGATGCCAATAAATCAGGGAAGGCAGGTTACAAATCAGACGAATTGAGTAAGGTGCAACAAAGCCCTTATAATTCTGTATAGAAGGCAGAATTTTATGCCATTCTCATGGTGCTAAAGGATTTCAAAAAATCTCTTAATACAGTTACTGGCTCACAATATGCAGGAAGAATTATCTTGCATGTTAAAACCACTGAATTTATACCAGATGATACAGAACTGACTTCATTGTTTATCCAGGTGCAAGACATGATCAGGAATAGGCTTTGCCCTCTGTACCTAATACACATCCAATCCCATACTGGTCTGCCAGATCCTCTAGCACAAGGTAATGCAGAAATTGATCAATTATTGATTGGAAGTGTGCTTCAGTCCTCTGAATTTCATAAAAAACATCAAGTCAATAGCAAAGATTTAAAGAGTTTTCTATAACATGACAACAAACTAAGGAGATTATAAAGAGGTGCCCTACTTGCTCTTTATATAACCAAACACCACTACCTGCAGGGACTAACCAAAAGGGTACTCAAAGGAATGGAATTTGGCAGGTGGATGTGTTTCGCTTAGCAGAATTTGGCAAATTAAAATATGCACACCACACCCTTTACACTTATTCAGGTTTTCAGTAGGCAACTGCCTTAAACTCAGAAAAAGCTGATTCAGTAGTCACCCATTTATTAGAAGTTATGGCCATCATGGGTATACCTGCACAAATAAAGACGGATAATGGTCCAGCTTATTTCTCTAGGAAAATGAAACGGTTTTTTGCTTATTATAATATTAAGCATGTTACAGGTATACCAAACAGTCCTACAGGTCAAGCAGGGATAGAAAGATCAAATCAAACTATAAAGGATATGTTAAACAAACAGAAAGGGGTGAAAATGCCCCCAGAAATAGATATATAATGCTTTATTAACCTTAAATTTTCTTAACGCTAATGAGAAAGGGACAACAGCAGGAGAAAGACATTGGATAATGGAAAAGTCTGCTGAATTAAAACAACGGGTTTATTTCAAGGATGGGCTGACCTCGCAATGGAAGCCAAGAGATGTGCTGCGTTGGGGAAGGGGTTTTGCTCTTGTTTCCACAGGAGAAGAAAAATTGTTGACTCCATCAAAATTAATAAAGGTTCTGTTTGAAGAGGAGGTGGTAAGAAAAACACCTGAATGGGGGCAGGGTTCTGTTCTTATTTCTGCAGGAAAAAAAATCATCTTCAAAAAATTCAAGAGACCCTGGATGTTGTATACTGACTGATCTATTCCTGAGAGAATGTTGAGTCACTCCACCTGGAGCCTTTCTTCTTGGCAGAACTGGCCTTTGGGCAAAGAAATTCCCATACTTCAACCACCTACAGAGATACAGAGTATCTGCAAATGGATAAAACAGGACTGTCATATCCTGCCAAGACAGAGCAAGATAGTTTTGAAAAGTTTCTTGCCTTTGAAAATGGTATGTCAGTTATGATAGGCCTTAGCCAAAGTAGGTTGCTTCAACATTGCAAATGAGACTTTGGGTGACTGCCCAAGTAGTCAGTTGTCTCTGTCATTTGTTGCACATTTTGGAAGTTTCTCAATTGCATTTCCTGTTTACTCAAGTAATATTGTTTCCCTTCTCAGATCTTCAATGGAGTTGAAGATTAGATAATTGTAGTTACCTTCCTCATTATTTAGACAAGCTTATTTTCAATGCAATATTTAGACTTCTTGAAATAGAATGTTTAGTAAAACTTTTATTATATGTTCCTTGCTTAATATTTTTTATTGTTTGTAATTTTATATTTGGTATCTGTTCCTATTGTATATAGTTATATTGGGTTTGGATTGATCTTGTTTAGACAAAAGGGGAGATGATGGCTTATGTCCAAAGGATATGACATTGTCCTCCAAAGATAGAGTCCTTAAACACTGTTAAATTTTATGATTCTGTAATATTTGGCAAAATTTTTTTAGAAGGAAATGGCTTTTTGGAATAGGAAAGCAAATATATCAGAACAGAGCACTGTATTTATATTTGTATTTCCCATAACTAGTAATGTGATCTTCACATTTCTAGCACGTATCTTTCTACATTAGTTTTCCTTTTAGAAATTCTATTTATTTTAGAATAGTTGCACCAAGCATATTTTTAACATTTAAATGTTTTTCAATGATTTCATGAAATTCACACAGTTTCAAGGTTTGTTCTCCTTATTTAATTCTTCCTATATCTCCAACTTCTTTTCAAATACAAGATCTCTTCTTTTATAACAAGAAGGCCTCTCCAATAGTTATAATTTTAAATAATTCTTCTATATTTAATAATAAACATTATAATTAAAATACAAATAATGCTTTGTATCAGCTAATAATATATCATAGTATTATAAATTTCCTGAGTCCATTTATTGTTGTCCATATGTGAATGTGTTTAGGACTGAGCACTAGGAATTTCATAACTTAGCAGGGGACTGTTCCTGTGGAAAATTAATTCTCTCTTTCTCAGTAGCCTGTAGCTCCCATGAGAAGTGAGTCTAGTGAAGTTTTTTTGTATCCATGTTAGTATGTCGATTGGTGTGGTCATTATCCAAGTGTTGGTTAGGCAACTACATTGCTGCACTTCTCTGGGTTTAACAATATCTCTGTTAAGAATAGTTGACACTATTTAGAAGCAGATGTCCTGATTCTTTGGCTCTTATAATCTCTCTGGTCCCTCTTCTGTGACGTTCCCTGTGCCATAAATGTTGTGAATGCACTATAGATTTTGGGCTTGGGCACCCCACATTTAATGCATTTTAATGAGTTTTGGATCTTTGAAACACTTTCCATTTGCTACAGAGAAGCATCTTCGATGAAGAGTGAATAACTCTTTGGGAAGGGCATAGATAGTCTTGAAAGCATTTGGAAATTTATGATTTTTTGGCATCTATTAAGATTACACTGCTATCTTTTAATAACTTAAAGTAAGTCATTATATTTTCAGAGTTGAGTTTGTTGAACCACTCTTTCACTGTAGAGCTAGATTCAATTTGATCAAGGTGATATATTCTACTTTTAATATACAATTAAATATAGTTTATTAAAGCAAACCTCAACAGTTACAAAAAGAAGGAATAGCCCCATGTAATTTAACAGATCACAATGGCTTAAAGTTAGAATTGAACAGCAATACTAATTCCAGAAAGCCCTCAAACACATGGAAATTAAACAATTCTCTCCTGAATCATCAGTGGGTCAAGTTAGAAATATGGGAA
>PVIU01013175.1:0-57049 GCA_004026605.1 Ondatra zibethicus | reverse complement strand
GTGGTATTGCTGGATCCTGAGGTAGGTTGATTCCCAATTTCCTGAGAAACCGCCACACTGATTTCCAAAGTGGTTGCACAAGTTTGCATTCCCACCAGCAATGGATGAGAGTTCCCCTTACTCCACATCCTCTCCAGCATAGGCAATTGTTGGTGTTTTTGATTTTAGCCATTCTGACAGGTGTAAGATGGTATCTCAATGTTGTTTTGATTTACATTTCCCTGATGGCTAAGGAAGTTGAATATGACCTTAAGTATCTTTTGGCCATTCGAACTTCTTCTGTTGAGAATTCTCTATTCAGATCATTACCCCATTTTTTAATTGGGGTATTTAGAATTTTAATGTGTAGTTTCTTGAGTTCTTTGTATATTTTGGAGATCAGACCTTTGTCTGATGTGAGGTCAGTGAAGATCTTCTCCCATTCAGTAGGATGCCTTTTTGTCTTAATGACAGTGTCCTTTGCTTTACAGAAGCTTCTCAGTTTCAGGAGGTCCCATTTATTCATTATTGCTCTTATTGCCTGTGCCACTGGGGTTTTACATAGGAAGTGGTCTCCTGTGCCCATGTTTTGCAGGCTACTTCCCACTTTCTCTTCTATCAGGTTAAGTGTGGTCGGATTAATATTGAGGTCTTTAATCCATAAACAGAGACGTTGACCAATGGAATCGAATCGAAGACCCGGATATTAATCCACAAACCTATGAACACCTCATATTTGACAAAGAAGGTAAAAGTATACAATGGAAGAATGAAAGCATCTTTAACAAATGGTGCTGGCATAACTGGATGTCAACCTGTAGGAGAATGGAAATAGATCCTTACTTATCTCCATGCACAAAACTCAAATAAATAAGTCTTTAAAAAAAAAGTAGTCTTTTGTGCCAATACTTCCCACTTTCTCGTCTATAAGTTTTAGTGTGGCTGGCTTTATGTTGAGGTCTTTGATCCATTTGGACTTGAGTTTTGTGCATGGTGATAAATATGGGTCTATTTTCATTCTTCTACATGTTGATATCCAGCTATGCCAGTACCATTTATTGAATATGCTGTCTTTTTTCCATTTGATATTTTTTTGCTTCTTTGTCAAAAATCAGGTGTTCATAGATGTGTGGATTGATATCCGGGTCTTCTATTCGGTTCCATTGGTCCTCCTGTCTGTTTTTCTGCCAATACCAGGCTGTTTTCAGTACTGTAGCTCTAATACAGAACATTTGTAGATTTTAAAAAATTTTTACATTGCTAATATTTTGAAAAATATAGTCCAAATTAGAAGTAGAATTTGTTCATCTTGAGTTTGTTTAATGTGTTTTCATGATGAAATTGTCTACCTGCAGACAACTAGAATACTGCAGAAGTGATGTGCTCTTTTCAGGGTGCCACATTTAGAGGTTAGAAATGTCCACTTATCCCTCTTTGCTGATGCAGATTTGGATTAACCAGTGCGAGCACTGTTCGGTTTCTTCACTGCTTCACAGCTCATTCTCTCCTTGTAGCTAGTAGTAAGTACATGGGAGAAGATGGAAAGTCTCTGCTCTCCTCATCAGATTTCTCCATAGAGAATACAGCATTGTCCGTACAACATCTGGTGATTCTTTTCTGACTCAGTCTTTATTCTGGCAGCCTTCAGCCATAATCTTTCCATACTTATTTATCTAACATAGGAACTGCGATAAAGCAAGTTTTCCCTTCTCATTCATTTATTTGATTCATATATTTCTAGAATTTCCATGGCTTATGATATTTTGCTATTCTCTCTGTGTTGTATTCTGTCTCTCTCTCTCATGTGGTTTTGAGGCCAGAGGTCACAAAGAAGTATGTCTGCATATATGTGACGGCACATGTACACAGTGATCTTATATATAATTAAGTATGCGTGGATATCAAAGAGGATACATCTTAACAGATTACATTTATTTCTGTGAGCAAAATAGCTGAACATATTTTCTATATGTATAATTTTCTCCTATTGGCATTCTTGTTTAATAGAATTTCTTATGTAACTGATCATTGCTAAAGGTGAATTCTTTTTTCCTCTTTTTAAAATTTATCTATTAATTTTACATCCCAGCTGCAGCATCTCCCCCATCATCCCCTTCCAATCCCTCTCTCCCAGTGTCCCATTTAGCCCCCAAACCCCTCTTCTTCGATCTTCTTCCAGCAAAGGGCAGGCTTCCTATGAGTATCAATAAAACATGGCATATCAAGTTGCAGTAAGATTAATTATAAAGGTGAATTCTTAATAATTCACATGCTTTTAAAATCTTTATTTCTTGCTTGTAGGTTGTGACTAAAATTGAATTTGTATTAAATCAACAAAGAGAACTCAGTGATGTAACAGGGAACTTAACTCAGATAAAACAAAGACTTAAAAAAATAGAGAACTTGGATGAAAAATCTCAGGTAAGATTACATTTTAGTATTTTCTCTGTTTATGTTTTCCTGGGGCATAATATACATGCTTATTATACTTAGCTTGTCATAAGTATATAATTGACACAGTGATATTAGCCTAAATCCATTTTTAAGTGTGGCCCTTTGATAACACTGCAGGTGCATCATGTAGTTGTATAAAATTATGTAAGTTGTAGGATCTATAATGAGACTATATATTGTCTTGGAGACATTAGGAAAACATGTCTAACAAGAATGATATATAATGGGGCATCAGACACAATAGCGAGTTTTAGGCCAGCCTATTTTACATGAGACCGTGCCTCAAAAAATTTTGTATATGGAACTTATGGAATAATATAAGACTATGGATTGTCTAATGTTCATTATGTGATATGCATTGTTGAATCAATCCCAGATCCACACAGACAGCTCTTCTCAGTCTGAGTAGCTGTTGGACCTTGGGTGAATTGATCTCTAGGCTTCAATGTCTTTTCTAGAACTTGGGAGTAAAATGATCTTCTTTGTAGAGTGATGGATAAGGATTTCTCTAGATGTATAGATAGTGCTTAGTATAGCCCCTGGATATTTAATATGTACTCAACGGAAAAGCAGTTGTCAGCATTCTTGTTAATTCTAGAGCTTAGATTCGTGACTTTAATACTTAGTAAACTGCCTTTGCTCTCCTGCCTTGTATGCGACAGCAAAGCAATGCTTTCATAGATCTAGTCTTAGAAAACGAACTCATGATTGAACCACAAGCATGTGCGAATGACAGCCGAGGTCGGGAAGTTGCAGCAACCAGTAAAGGAATTAGGCGTGTGGACCTCTGGGCTGTGTTGCCCTTGACACCTCCCCATGACAGACAGAGTGGACAGAGAGGGCAACCTGACTTTGAAGCTAGGGGCTTTGTTTGTTTTTGAATACCTTTTTCCAATGTGATTTAAACATATGGCTCAGAACTTGCCATTTTTTAAAAGATTTATTTATTATGTATACAACATTCTGCCTCCATGTATGCCCACATGCCAGAGGAGGGCGCAAGATCTCAATACAGATGGTTGTGAGCCACCATGTGGGTGCTGGGAATTGAACTCAGGACCTCTGGAAGAGCAGCCAGTGCTCTTAACCACTGAGCCATCTCTCTAGCCGTTTTTAAGCCCCAGTTCAGTAGTTGTTCTAGTTTCCTTCCCATTACTGTGATAAAACAACGCCAAGCAAAAGCAGATTTGGGGAAGAAAAGGTTTGTTCAGCTTAAAGTTCCAGGTCACAGTCCATCTTTAAGGGAGGCCAGGACAGAAACCTGAAGAAAACCCCAATGGAAGAATGTTGTTTGCTAGCTTCCTCACTGGCTCACCCTCAGCTGCTTTAGATAGCTCAGGCCCACCTGCCTAGGGATGGTACTGACCACAGTGGGCGGGGCCTCCTACATCAATTAGTAATCAAGACAATCCTTCACAAACGTGCCCAGACACTCCAATTTGGGAAAGTCCTCAGTTAAGGCTTTCAGCTCATTTTAGTTCAGTGGTTCTCAATCTTCCTAATGTTGTGACCCTTTAATACAGTTCTTCATGTTCTGGTGCCCCCCAACCATAAAATTATTTTTATTGCTACTTCATAACGGTTATGAATAATAATGTAAATACCCATGTTTTCTGATTGTCTTTAGTGAATCCTGTGAAAGACTTCTTTGACACCCCAAGGGGTTGTGATCCACAGGTTGAGAACCACTGCTCTAGGCTGTGTCAAGTTGGCAATTAAACCTAACTAGGACGGTAGTATTTTCATATGTAAGATTGAATGTCTAGTGCATTTTAAAAAGCAACTCTGTTTTAATTGTGGGTTTCCCAATAGCTAGGAAGGCCAGTCACTGCCTCATCTGGGCTTCAGTTTGCCTTATTTTGCTTTGGGAAACTATCTATGTTGATGCCATGTTTATGTCACTGTGCTATGGGAGTCGTAGTTCACAGAATGGAAGTGAAGTCACGAGAGTCCCTTCTGCTATTCACTTTAGGTACGGCCAAAGCACTTAGGTGAGGGACAACTTGAATTAAGATTGAAATAGATTAGCTTTCATTCGGCTGGTGTTTACTTTATGCTGGGTGCTGTATGTACTTCTGTTTCGTCTGTGCACACTAGACGACGATCTGTATTCTAAGTGGAATGCTGTAGTTGACTTTCATTTTCTATCCAGAAACGCTTGCACTTCTGATGGTCAATGCCAGTGTTGTAGCTAATTGTTATCAGTGTGAGGTTTTTATTTTTTTTGTGTGTGTGTGTTGTTTTGCTGAATGCAGAAAAATGACATGACATCATATTTTATGGCCATTTATTTCCCCTGCCAAATGTATTCTTTACTGATGGTTTTCTTTTCCCCCCAATGCTCTAAGAGCAGAGATCATCCAGTCCTGATTTTTCTCCCCTCTTTCAAATCAGGAGCTGTTGGCCAAGGCCCAGCTTGTGATACTACACGGCCACAAGCTTGCCTCAGATCACCACTATGCACTGGATTTAATCTGCCAGAGGTGCAATGAGCTACGCTACCTTTCTGATATTTTGGTTAATGAGATCAGAGCAAAGCAGATACAGCTGAGCAGGACTTTCAAAATGCACAAGCTCCTGCAGCAGGTAATAGCATGGAAAATGACCCATTTCTGAAAAAGATCATTTTTTCTTCTTGGGTTCTCTAATTTTCACATTCTTGCCCATATGCCTTATGCTACACCTTTCCTATTCCCATATACTTGGCCATATGTTTTATAGTATCTTTTTCTTCAAAGGTCAAGGGGTCAGGGTCCATAGCTTTGGATTTAAATTTGCCAGAGGTCTTAAGGATGGAGCCTGCTTATGGTCAGTCTATCTTCCTATGTACTATTCGTGGCAGATTCCATGGAGTACTAATTTTGTCCTGTTCTCAATGTAGAGACCATGGCAGTGATGGCTTCCTTTCTATTTTAAGTCTATCTCCGAAACCTGGTGATATTCTGCAGTTAGAGTACTTAAAAGCCTAGGGGACATTTTGCGGAAGCCTGAGATTCCTTCCACATTTCATAGTACAGCATTAAAAATTAACTGGTGACTGAAAAATTCTTCTGCCATGCCTGTGGGTCAGACCTATTTTATGATTAAGCAGTGAATGAAAAGATCTGGTCGTGGTAATGCAGAATGTAAACAGGAATACCATTTGTCAGCATCACATCTGCACATAAGCGTGCTAATCTGCACATCTCTTCTTCTGGTCCAAAAAAAGAAAAAACACCCTTTATTCTTGTCCTTGGCAATCATTAAGCATTGCTATTACACTTTATATTTTACTAGGAGTTTCATATTTCAGTTATTGATTTGTAGAAAATAACATGCAACTGAACTGTTAGTGTTGAGAAAATGGCCAGACACCTGCTGCAGAAGAAATTACTAGTTATGAAATAAATGCAGTGCTTCCCAACCTTGGCTGTGCATCAGTAATCAGTGGAGTGCTTTAATAATATGAATGTCTGCCTGGCAGCCCAGAGCTACTGAATCAGAGCTTCTGGGGGCAACACCAGATACCATTTATTAACAGCTCTGAAAGCTTTCTTTCTTTCTCTTTCTTTCTTTCTTTCTTTCTTTCTTTCTTTCTTTCTTTCTCTCTCTCTCTCTCTCTCTCTCTCTCTCTCTCTCTCTCTCTCTCTCTCTCTCTCTCTCTCTCTCCTTCCTTCCTCCCTCCCTCTCTCCCTCCCTCCATCTCTCTCTCTTTCCCCCTCCTTCCCTCCTTCCCTTTCTTTTTCTTCCTCCTTTCCTTCCTCCCTCCCCCCTCTCTATTTCTGTCTTTCTTTTCTTTCTAATGGCAACAGAGTGTCACTATGTAGCTCTGGCTGGCTAGGAACTCACTCTATAGACCAAACTGGCTTCAAGCTCACAGAGATCCACCTGCATTTGCCTCCTGAGTGTTGGGATTCAAATTGTGTGCCATCAGGGCTGGCCTCGGAAAACAATTCCTATTGACAGATAAGCCCCAGCGCACAGGTGGTTCAGTGAGTAAAGGCACTTGCTGACAAGCATTATAACCAGAGTTGAATCCAAGAGCGCACAGGCTGGAAGGAGAGAACTGTCCTCCAACCTCTACATGTGTGCTGTGGCCTGCATGTGCTTTGCACAGACACTCACATTCCCCTCCCCTCCCCTCCACTAAGATGTAATAATAAAAAAGCGAGACAGCTCTTTTTTCTGACATTTTAAATGATTTAATTATCTTTATTTTATTTGCATTGGTGTTTTCCCTGCATGTATATATGTGTAAGGGTGTTGGGTCCCTGGAACTGGTATTACAGACAGTTGTGAGCCACCACATGGTTGCTGGGAATTGAACTTGGGTCCTCTGGAAGAGCAGCCAGTGCTCTTAACCACTGAGCTGTCTCTCCAGCCCAAGACAGCTCTTTTACTGGCAAACCCACATCCCCTTCATCCATTCTTACATTTACTGCTCTGATTTTCACAATTTTCCTCATCAGGCACGTCAGTGCTGTGATCAAGGAGAATGCCTCCTGGCTAATCAGGGAATGGATCAGTTTCAGACTAAAGAAGATGCTCAGAAAGCCCTTCAGGATGTGCAAAATTTCCTTCAAATGGCTGTGCCCTTTATCAATTATGATATTGAGAATCTGCAATATGAATTTGATGTGTTCCTTTCTCCTGAATTCAAGGTGAGAAACATTTTATTCAAAGACACACAAACTAATTACCATGGGGCAAGGGTTTACTACCCCACAGCTGACTTTATATCAGTGTGCGCATGCACAGTCCTCTCTCAAGAGGATTGGGGAATGATAGTAGTGCCACTGTCAAGTGTCAAAGAATCCAAAAGCATATGTTGGCTATATATGTAAGACTAACTTTCACCTTGAGCTCTGAGCCTATTATTGTTATATTATTTGTTTGCTTGAGAGAGGGTTTCACTGTATAGCCATGGTTGGCCTGGAATTCTGACCTGTGCACTGACTCTAATAGTCTGAATGTATTATTTTTAAGTTTTTTAAATGTGCTATGAGCTTTCACATACATTTTGTTCTATATCCTCAGAGAGAGGCCCTTAAGTGGAGTAGAGTGTTATGTCCAGTTTTATGATTGATACATTTTTTCCCTCAGGTTGTTTATATTGGGATTTTGGTTTTATATTTACATAGAGAATACACTAATCTGTTCTGTTTCTTTCCTAATTTTGTTCTAGTTATATTTTAAGTTCAAAATATGTTGTGTTATATGTTTGTATCTGTATGTGTACATGTACATGTAAGCACATGACATACAGAGACCAGAGATTCACATGCTATGCCCCACTTTGTGTATGGGTTCTTCGGATTCTTGTGTGGAAAGCTCTTTGCCCAATGAACAATTTTCCTAGTCCTCAAACAGCAATTAAAACAATTATTCTTCTACACTATAATCTAAAGATATATCCCTTCGATACTTGTGTATTGATTTATTTGGTATGTAGTACATCTACATGTTTGTGTGGGTATGTACACGTGTGCATCTACATGTTTGTGTGGGTATGTACACGTGTGTATCTACATGTTTGTGTGGGTATGCACACGTGTGCATCTACATGTTTGTGTGGGTATGTACACATGTGCATCTACATGTTTGTGTGGGTATGCACACGTGTGCATCTACATGTTTGTGTGGGTATGCACGTATGTGCACACTGGTGGGAGCCCAAGGTCGACCCTCCAGATGGTTTTTAGTTGCTCTCCTTATGCTGAAACAGTCTCCAGTGAGCTTGGAGCTCTCACTGATTCAGTTTGTGAGGCTGGCCAGTGAGCTCCAGGGACCCTCCTGTCTCTGCTGTCCCAGCCCTGAGGTGATAGATGTTCCTGCTTTGCCTGGATTTTATATGGCTGTTGGGGTTCTGAACTCAGGTTTTTATGATTATGTAGCAGGTGCTTTACGGACTAAGCCATCTCCCTAGTCCTGGAATTAAAATTTGAAATTGTATCTGAAGAATTTAATAGTAGTTGTTATGACTTATTTCATTTCAGTTCATGTTTTTTGAGACAAGCCTAGCTATGTAGGCTTGGCTGACTTAGAACTAGCTATGTAAACTGGGCCAGCCTTGAACTCACAGAGATTCACTTACCTCTGTCTCCTCAGTCCTGGAATTAAAGATGTACTCCACTATGCCTAGCAGTTCATATAATTTTATATTTTATTTTATATATATAAGTGTTCTAACTGCATGTGTGTATAGATGTATACAATGTACAATGCCTGGTGCCTACAGAAGCTAGAAGAAGGTGCTGGATAATCCAAAAACTAGAATTGCAGGTGGTTCTGAGTGGTCACGTGGGTGCTGGGACTTGAACCCAGGTCTTCTTCAAGAGCGGCCAGTGTTTTTAACTGCTGACCCATCTCTCCAGCCCCAGCTTATAGAATTCTTATGTAATCTGTAGGCTCAAATGCAGACTGTACAACTCAAGCTTGAACATATTCGAAGTATATTTGAGAACCAACAGGCTAATTCCAAGAACTCAAAAGATAGACCTGAAAGGCCAGTTCAGTTTGTGATACCTGCACCTGAAAATTTGATGAGGTCCAGAGCAATGTTTTTTTCACCTGAGCATGGTAAAGTAGCTTGTTTTTACATTTTTTATTTCTTGTTTTGTCTTGCTATTCTTTCTTTTGATATAGTTGATATATCTACTAAATTCTTTTTCAATCCTGATAAATTTAAAGTCTTTTAGCTTCTTTGTGCATGTTTAAATGTTGTTGTACAAGAAAGAAGTCAGAATGAGATTCCTTTATGTTCATAAGCCATAGTATTAACACTGAGTTGCGTCAGATGGTGGACACCTCAGCATGGAGTATTGTAGCTTGAGAAATAAGTGTGACAGTTTTTCAGCATCAGACTTTGATTTTTTTCTTCAGCAGGTAGAGAAAAGAACATGAAACTTATATTTACATACATGTAGTTACAAGCATAATACTCATTGGTACTCCAGTAAGCTATTATTTGGTTCTTCTATGATACTTGCATACGAGTGTCTTATATAATAGATTGGATTGCCTTTTCTAAATAGATGCTGGTAAATGCTAATTGTGTTAGTAATTTCTTGTTACAGATTCCATTTTCATGTTTTAATCTTTGAAGTCTATTTAATTGTGTACTATGGCTTTCCTTTCTAAGTTCTATAGGAAAAATAATAATTCTTATAAAGGTGTTGAACTAGTGTGATAATAAGAATTATTCCCCCACGGGTTTCCTGGAGCTACCTCTGCAGCTTTTGGGGAGAGAGCAGTTTTGGTCTTTTGTATAAGTTAGGTTAGTAGGAGAGGTGAACATATGACTAAATTCAGTCTTTTTTTACCTAAATCGAATCAGTCATTTTACTAGTGTATGAAACTATGGTGAAATGCAGAGAAGGCTTGAGCCAGAGATAATGAATGGATACAACTCATCTCCAGCATGGGTCAAATTACAAATGCAACAGAAGTTATATGGTTAGTAATTCCAAGATACAGGCATATACTCAAAATAAGACTGTGTGAGCAATGGTATAAAGGAATAATGTTGACTATATTAAAAAACATATCAAGATATTGGAAATATCAAAGATAACGAAAAAGTAAAAGAATAACTGTAGCATAATGAGCTGGTTAAATTCAGCAGTTGATATTTCTAAGCACAAAGTAGACACCAGTTCGATTTCTGGATACTTTAGCTGTGTGACCTTGGGCAGCTACCCACTGATAACTTCAGTGTCTTTGTCTGTAAAGTAGGGACAAATGCCTTCTGATTTAAGAGGTTATTATAATGAGAAAGTGAAACAGAATGCAGAAAATAACAATTACTCAATAAGTTGGACTCTCCCTTCCTTCTGATTAACTCTCCTTTCTTAGCAGATCCCCCAAAAGCTTACGTCTTCCTGAAAGGAGCGCTTTGGTTTGTGACTAGGTTCTCCAAGACCCATTCATGTCATTAGTCATTCAAAGAAATTTTTGTTTTGTATTATTTCATTTTTCTTTCTTTCTCGTATTCTTATTTAATGGCATTACACTTTCTTTCTGCAGTGGGAGTTGGATATTCTTTCTTTCAAGCATGTAAACTTTTTTCAAAAGGTACTCATCTTTATTATATTACTTATCATCAATACAGTTTATGAGTTTGTACACATGAAAAACCAGTTTGGCACATAAAAACAGCAGCAGTTTATTCATGAATTCTACCTTCAAATAACCTTATCTATTTTTTTCATATCAACTATCCATTATTCTCTTTCGACATGAACTTCCTTTGAAAAATGACTGTGTAAAGAATAAAGTATGCTTCTAAAGTCAGTTTTCTTTCCTAAAACAACCACTTAACAAAAAGAGAGAGGAGGCAGGAGAGATGGCTCAGTGGTTAAGATTACTCCCTGCTCATCCAGAGGACCCCAGTTCACTACCCAGTGTCTACATGGCAGCTCACAACAACCTGTAATTCCAGGGGATCTAATGCCCTCTTTTGGCCTCTGTGGGTACCTATAGACTCACCTGGTTATCTCCACTCACATAGACATAATTCAAAATAAATAAAAATATATCTTAAAAAGAGTTTAGTGAAATTAATGTGAATCAGGGTTTTCTTCACTTTAAAGACTCACACCACTCATATCCAGATATTTGTTGGGAATAGCTTGGATTTGCTTCAGCTTAAGACTACTTGGTGTATTTATGAGGAAGAAGACACCTTAATGAATAAATGGCTGGGAGAGGTGATTTTCCCCATCATCCATCATGGTTTGTAAATGAAACCAAATCACCATTTATGCTGTGAATCTTCTAAACATTTACCCTACTGATTATCTGTGGGTAATGCAGGATATAACATATTTCAGACAAGTTTTCAAAACTTGGAATTGGTAAACCAAGTAATTGACCAAATCAAAGTGTGTTCTATTTTTTTTTTCATCAAAATGAGTCAAACTGGTTTTTTATTCTGTTTTTGCTTTTTTTCCCCTTTTCATCAAATTGAATCTTCCACCTAGAATCGTGCCTGGAAACTAGCAGGATGGCATGTTTAATGAATTTGAGGGGAGTTGTGGAAGGGCCATTGAGGAATAAAGTGGAAGCTATGCTTGGTCTCTGAAAGCTCTATTTATAGTCTAGGTTTATCACCCAAGCTTCAGACTGGTATTTACAAAATGGAATTTCCCATAGGAAACAGTCTCACCATCCCTACATGAACATATCTCTTCTGTAAATCTTTTCTTCTTCATCTTGTTGATTGGTACTATGATGGCCCCATTTGTCCAAATTTAGTTCTTCCTGCTCACTCCTATACCATTGTTTTTGTCACTAAATGTGCCTTCTATGCATCTATTTATTCCCATCATTACTTCCTTTATGGACACTTTTTGAGTCTAAGGTAGCATCACCCATGGCCTTGGCTATAGTCTTTTTGGCTCCCATTGCCACACTCTCCTTGTCTCATTTTCTCTTACCTTGTGGAGTTTGCATAGCTTGCTGTTTCTCTGGACTGCTTTTGTTTCATTACTCCATTGCTTTGTGGCTAGTTCCTATCCCTAGGCTGCCTCCTCTAGACAAGCTTTTCTCTCTATCCTGTGCTGTTCCCCTGTAGCCTGCCTGGCTCAGTGAGGTGTTCATCTCATGTAACAACAAGCTTCCTTATTTCTTCTCAGCTGCAGCCTACTTCTCTGTTTGCTGTTGCACTTGCTAGACAGGATGCTCTGCAAGGACAGGATCTGTGTGCAAGTCATCTTTGCGTATCCCCAAACACAGAAGTAGCTTGTCACATCACACAGGTGCTCAGCCATTTTGTATGTCTTTACATTGTTGAAAGAATGAGTATAGTTACCTCGCTTTTGAGAAAAAAGGTGTGTTATGGAGGTATACACACATACCCTTTTGTACCTCTGTGTGTTTGCAAACAATCCATAATTTACCTTTAGGAATAAATTTGGATATTTGTATGTCATATATCTTTAAAGTGAGGCACATCAGTACTTATTAAGAAACTGATTTTATATGGTAACTCACACTAAGTCTAATGTGTAGTTATATATAACTTGCATATGTCAACACTCTTTAATGAATGGCAGTAAAGTATACATTTTATAGAATATGAAAGACCATCCACTTCCTCAATGTGTCTGCCATTAGCTTTTGCCAAGAAGAGGTGGATAAAGGGTATATATCTTCCATGCTGAGGCCAGTACTCAGTGTACCCTGGACAGGTAACAGCCTTCAGGATTTGGAACTTTATATATTCTTTGATTTTTCCACGCCCTTTACTTGCTGTTTCTGTGAAAACATATTTTTTCAGTGCTGGGAATTAAACACATGCTAGGCAAGTGCTCTGCCATTGAGCTATGTTTCCAGTTCACCCTACACTCTGTTTTTTCCCAGTGCTGGAAGATTACTGTTTAAAAATAAAGAGTAAAACTTTGAATTTTGGTGAAGGGGTTTTTATGAGCATTTTATCAATTATTTTTGAAATCTTTTATGTAGTGTTTAGAAACATGTGTGGGTTTAAATACCACCTTTACTTCCTGAACAAAGTATTAGCCTTAGTGCTATCTGTAAGACGAGATAGATACTGTTCGCCATTGCTTAGTGTAGACTTGAGAATGCAAAAAGAAATCAAACCATTGGGCTTTGTTCAGGGCCTGGTTGGGATAAGTGCCAAATAAATGGTGAATGCTATATTTACTAGGTTCAACTTGGATTTTTTGTTATTAATTTTTAAGTTAATATATAAAGCAATGAGTTTCATTATGGCTTTTCATACGTAATTTGTTTTTATTTGCATTTGTGTGTTTGTGTGTGTGTGTAACTGTACACATATGGAGGTCAGAGGACAGTTTGCTGGGGTTGCTTCTCACCTGCCATCATATGGGTCTTGGGGAGCAAACTTAGCTCATTAGGGTTAGTAGTAACACTTTTACTTGATCAACTATCTTGCCAGCCCCATAATTTGTTCTTTTCACTACCCTCCCCAGCTACCCTCCCTTGTCTTCCCTGGTCTCATACATGTGGGGCTATGTATAATTCAAAGAAATCTTTGATCCAGTTAGCAAGTGAGCTACAATCTGATGAAATGTTTGTGTGGCAGAATGCATACTAAATATAAACATAATTGGGAATACTTAACACCCCTTTCTTTTGGCAAGTAAGCGATTGTGTGGTTAATGAGGAAATGGGTAGTATATAGCAAAATCATATTCCATAAAAAGTTGGATTTATACAGACATCTAACCAATTGCTGTCTTCTGTAGAGTGATTTAAAATACTAACAAATATATTGAAGCATTCGCTTTCTTTTCAATAAACACGACACGTGTTGTCATTAAAAGTGTTGACTTTAATTCTGGTTTGATGTTATTTTACATTTCTCTACCAGTGAAGAAGTCTTGGAGACAGACTCAAGCTCAGAGCAACGTGAAAGTAAGTGCAATTAATTAATGAATTCAAAGTTGGCTGTGCTGCTATAATTGCGGAATTAGTATGGGGATTTCAGGCATGGTTTCCATGCATTCCACTGACCTTGTACATTTGAAAACCTACATGTATAAGGAAAATCTGCTGCCTTGTGTTTAATTGAAGTATTGGCATAGTCCCAGTGTGTGAGCAGTATTTTTTAAAGTCCCGGCTCAAGTTCCGAATCATCTCTGCAGAGTGCTGCGTATCCCAGTTCTTGTTCATAGTGTCCACCTCCACCCACCTAAACAATGCTTTATCTTTCTAGAGATAGTGCTTTCTTTCATGAATGAGTGTGGCACTGCGAGTATGAAGGATAGAGTCCAGTTTATCATGCACCATGCAGAGACTGACTCAGGATGCAGAAACGCATCTATTTGTTTCCATTTTATTTTTCTCTTTCTCTTTTTTCTCCCTCCCTCCTTCCCTCCTTCCTCCCTTATTCTGAACTGTCCTGGAGCTCAATATGTAGACTAGGCTGGTTTCAGATTCATAGAGATCTACCTGCTTCTGCTTTTAGAGTGCTGAGGTTAAAGACATGTACCACTATGCCCAGCTTCTATTGGTTTCTTGATGTGCACGGTACTTCCCTCATTTCAGTTTTCACAGTCTTAGCTACCTGTGGTCAATGGTGGTTTGAAATATTAACTGGGGAATTCTAGAGAAAAAAGAGAAGAAAGATATATAAATATATAATTCTTTATTATAAGAGATATTTTATTATGCATTATTATTTTTAATTTTACTGTGCCTAATTTATACATGACATTTCTTTATCATGCATATGTATCTATGGAAAAGTGTAGTAATAGAGGATTCAGTACCATCCACAGTTTCACGCATCCTTGAGGATTCTGGCATGTATCCCTGGGGAATAAGTTTTAGAAAAATACAGTGTTTTCTATCAGTTTACCTTCAAAGTTAGGACTGAAGTTAATTTGATATTAGATATATTTGAGAAAGTACTGTACCTACAGAGACATGATTGAACTTTTATTTTCATTATTTCAGATTGAAGTCGTTCAGGATAGCCAAGAGAAGAGGAATTCTGATCAGTCTCCCAGATTGGACAATAGCTTGGATATTTTAAAGAAGTATTATTTCTTTTTTAACCTACGTTCATATGTACACCGCTTCACAGGAGACTCTGCTTCAGTGTCCAAGGCTCATGTATTTAGAATTATGTTTTCAAAATAGGGTCCTAGTGAGGACAGTAAAAGAGTACTAGCAAGGTGTCACACATCCTGGATTTAGGTTTGAGCAGCTGTGGTCTGTTTCAAGAGTTGAGGATTTTTATTTGGTAGTACTGGGGATTGTAAGGCAAGTGCTCTGCTATTAAACTACATCCTAGCCCACTTTTAAGACTTTTGTATCTTTCATCTCCAGATTGAAAAGGAAAATGAAAGAGTTTGATTTGTTTTTGTTTACTAGTTCAGATCATGTGTTCATTTATTTTTCATTAATTCATCTGTCTATCTATCTATCTATCTATCTATCTATCTATCTATCTATCTATCTATCTATCATCTATATTTTATGTGTATGAGTGTTTTGCCTACATATCTGTGTACCATGTGTGTGCTTGGTGACCAGGGAGGCTGAAGAGGGAGTCAGAGCTCCTGGACCTGCAGTTACAAATGGTTGTAAGCCCCTATGTGGATCCTGGGAACTATACCTGGGTCCTCTGCTAGAGCAGCATGCGTTCTTAAACACTGAGCCGTCTTTCCAAATCCTGTGTTTCCTACTATTATTGAAATATAATTGGGAAAAAGTGTACACATTTAGGGTATACACTGTGAGATATCTATATAAATATATATATGTATGTATTATGTATGTATGTATGTATGTATGTATGTATGTATGTATGTATGTGTGTGGGGGTAGGATGATTACTATAGCAAGTTAGTTAACACTGTTGCTTTTTTATGGTAAAACCACAGTGTGTAAGTTGTACTTTGTAAGTGTATTTTTTGTGTATAAGATACCTCATTGATGATAGTAACCATGCTGTACCTTAGATTCCCAGAATGATTCCACTAATAAATGAAAGTTTGTACCCTTGGAATGTACCATCTGTTCTAGTTTGGTTTCTGTTGCAGTGATAAAGACCAAAAGCAATTTGGGGAGGAAATGGTTTACTTGGTTTATATTTCTAGATCACTGTCCACTATGAGGAGAAGTCAGGGCAGGCTTCTTGAGGTAGGAACTAAAGCAGAGGTCATGGAGGGTGCTGCTTACTAGCTTGCTCCCCATTGCTTGCTAGGCTTTCTTTTTTTATTCAGTCTAGGAGTACTTGCCCAGGGGTAGCACCACCCAGCCTGGGCTGAGTCCTCATTCATCAGTTGAAAGAATGCCCCACTGACTTATGCACACAAGTCAGACTGGGCAATTATTCAGTTGTTGTTTGCTTTTCCTAGGCTAGTGTAGTTTTGTGACAAGTTGACAGTTAAAGCTGTGACAGTTTCTTTCATGTTAAAAGAAATGAAAATCAATGAAGTGGTTTGTGAAAAGTCATACAGGATTCTAGATACTACTTCATAGTTATTAACAATGACCCCCTTACATGCTTTTATATTCTTACGTTAATATTCTAAACTTGAAAATATTTACCTCTAAGTTTCATATAATGATCTGGGCCTGGAGGTGCATTCCTTTGAAGAGACAGGTGAATCTTTTGAGTTTGAAGCTAGTCTGGTCTACATAATTCAAGGGCAGCCAGAGGTACATAGTGGGACCTGTCTTAAAAAACCAGGGGAATAAAGTTTCATATCTTGCTGTTGGAAATAGCCAGCAGTTTGCATCAAATTGCATGGAGATATACATGTATCCAAAGATTATTAAAGATAATTGAAAGAGACTCATTTTGGAGAAAAACTACAAGGTCAAAATTCTTTAAAGTATAAAAAAGAAGAAATATTCAAAGGTACAGGTTAAGTAGGTTGCTTATATTACAGGGGGGAGTAAAATTTAAATATGCCAGTTGAAAATCATCTGTATTTTATTTTGATAGAGATGGCAGACAGTGTTGCTATAGAATCTTAAGTTTCCCTCCTATCCCACGTGAAGATGAGGGTAATGAATTTACCATGTGTCTAGGAACTGGGAATAGTGTGGAACATGCTCTGTTAGTGTTGGGTTTTGAAAAGGAAATTAAGCTGTTCAGAAAGATCAAAACTTGCCTTTCATTCCCAAATAGGTTTTGTGAGATTTTAGTGTTGTTGGTTGTTTTTATTATTTGCTTTTTTGAGGGGCCTGCCTCCCAGTTCCCAAATAAATCACATATAGAGGCTTATTTTTACTTACAAATGCCAGCCTTTGCTTGGCTTGTTTCTTGCCATCTATTCTTAACTTTAAATTATCCCATCTACCTTTTGCCTCTGGCTTTTATCTTTCTCTATTTCTGTGGATCTTTCCTTTTATTCCACGTCTGGCTGTGTGGCTGGCCCAGATGTTGTCTTGTTCCTTGATCTCCTTTCTTCTCAGATTTCTTCTCCTGTTTATTCTCTCTGCCTGACAGCCCCGCCTAACCTTTCTCCTGCCTTGATATTAGCCATTCAGCTCTTCATTAGACTAATCAGGTGTTTTAGACAGGCAAAAAACACAGCTTCACAGAGTTAAACAAATGCAACATAAATGAATGCAACACATCTTTGTGTCATTAAACAAATATTCCACAGCAAAAATGAATGTAACACATCTTAAAATAATACTCCATAACATTTTAGTAAATTTATTCTTAATCTAAGTGAATTAAAAATCATTTTTGTGTTAGCACATAGCCTTAAACATGTTTCTTCCCTGTCCCCTCCCACCACCCATCGTGAGACAGAGTCTTGCTATGTAGCCCTGGCAAGCCTAGAATGAATGTTAACTTTGAACTCAGAGATTCTTCTGCCTCTGCCTCTTGAGTGCTGGCATTAAAAGTGTGTGCCACCACACCCAGATTTCTTTCTTTTAAATCTGTTTAAGAGCCTTCTGGGTGGTACTTATTCCAAAAACCATAAAATAAGCTTCATATTTTGATACTGGAACAAAATCCTCAGGTAGTTCCACAAGATTAGCTTATTTTACTTTAGATTATGTCTAAAGATAATAGCTGAACCACTGTACTGTGATTTGTGAGTAGGACATTAACTGGTAATTATGGTTTGTTCATTGTAGCCATGTCCTGAATGAGCTGATACAGACAGAAAAGGCATATGTTCGAGAGCTGTTTACTGTTTTGTTGGTAAGTGTAGTAAATTGCGGCCCCCACCTCCATTTTCTTGACTTGTCCCTGGCTACTTCCATTAGAAACTGTTCTAAGCAGTTTTGTGTTTCTGTCTCTGTCCTTAGTTGTCCCATGGTAGCAGTGTATATTTGCTGTTATTTGAGAATACATGTTGTTTTAATGACTGCATTTATATTCCTTCTCAGTAGTGGGGATACGTGATTTAGAACTTCTTATAGAAAAGAGAAGCTGTTCTCTTAGGGTCATGGTGCATTCTTATAATTATTCCCAGGCTGCTACTTAGAGGTTGAGATGGAAAAAACTGAGGGTGGGATAAAAATACTCATTTGACACAAATGCAATGATACTAACTTGCTCTGAACAGAAATCTAAGCACTTACTTTCAATTTAAGGAGAACTTTATATTCTGTACTATAATTTTTCATAGTTGGTTTCTGTTTGGTTTCCAACACTACAATAAAAGCCTTGAGGGCCAAAGTACTACCTTTTTATTCTAACCATGTAGTGGAAGCTTTGATTTTCTTATCCTGCATTCCAAAAAAAAATTGCCACAGATAATTCTGAAAACTAAGGGATCTAAATGTTAAAATTCAAACAGTTGTACCCACTCTGATGTACTGATATCATCAGTGACTAAACAAAACATTAATATAAATACTTAAAATGCAAAAATTATTTATTTTTAATAGGGCTACAGATCTGAGATGGACAATCCACAGATGTTTGATCTTATGCCACCTCTACTGAGAAATAAAAAAGATGTTCTCTTTGGAAATATGGCAGAAATATATGAATTCCATAACAAGTACGTAATTGCTAAACTGAAGTTTTTAGTGATTTTGTTTTTTCTAAAAGAGTTACTGCTGACTGTCATGGTACACATCTTTAATCCCAGCATTAGTGAGGCAGAAATAGGTGTGTCTCTCTGTGAGTTCGAGGCCAACCTGATCTATATAGTGAGTTTCAGGACAGCCAGGGCTACATAAGGAGACCCAGTTTCAAAAGATGGAAAAATAGAGCTACTTACTGGTTTATTATATGTCATAAATAACTGTTTTTTCTCTCCAAATTTCACAGCATTTTTATGAGCAGCCTGGAAGATTGCTCTAATGCTCCAGAAAGAGTTGGACCTTGTTTCCTGGAAAGGGTTAGTTTGATCATTTGTTTTGAAATTATGTAAATTTTGGCAACCCAAAAGTATCTCTTGTATAAATAAAGTTTAAAGACAAGACACCCCCTTTACTTCAATGTCTTTATGTTTTTGGAGAAGACGCAACAATTTTAGCAAGTTCTTAATGTAAAACTATTTTATTTGAAGAAAACGATGTACGGGGTGATCAAGGTACACTTTTATTCTATGGTATTAAATGTTTCAATTACTCAGGTAATAGCCAATAGTAATCTCAGGAATCCAGTGACCACTCTAGCTAGGAAGATGTGAAAGATGGGAGCATATTAATTAAATCACTGTGAGTTTGGTTAAAGTTAGAATAAAAGATACAGTTTTAAAAAATAAAACTTAAATGATAGAGGGTCTCATTATGTAACCATAAAATTTTTAAAATCTTCATCTAGTTATCTAGTTTTTCCTCTTCCTGAAAGATCAACCCTCTTCTGATTGGGAATCAGTTAGATTAAGGAGATTGTTGAAAATTTAGAATAGCTGTCTTACCTTGGAAATTGCTCAAAGAACAAGCCTGAGAAAAAATGAGAAATGAGAAGAGAACAGGATTAAGAAAGAACACGTGACATTACCTTTCTCAACATGTTCTAAACATAAAAATGTCTGAACTAAAGAGCATTTAGGTAGAGCAATAGAAACCCTAATTCATGTACAGAATGAGTTATACTCCATTAGATATATACAAAGGGTCCTATGGCACACAAAAGAAGGACATTGTCCATAGCTTGAGGATATAAACAGCGGCTGTGTAGAAGAAACTCATGAGATGAAAGTTAAAGTGTGAGAAGAGACAGATTCAAGGGAGAACAAACTGTGTAACCATGTGCTTAGATGTGATGATGTCCCAGTGATAAACCATGAGCTACTTCTAACTTGGAAGTTAGCTGCAAGCTCTTTTATTTAGACAGCCAGCAGACTAGTAGCACAGAAAACTCAGTTTTGGGCACTTATTAGATCATGGTAATAAATAGTTAAGAAGATAAGGCTTTTCTTACTCTGTCAAGTCTGGTAGACAGGAGTTCTGAAATTGCTTGTAGAATTATATATCCTGTTGTCTGGCTCAATGGGCATGCTGTCCTTGGAACACAAAGCAGGCCATTTTATGTCACATTCACTACCATGGTCGGCTACCCACTCTGTTGCTTAGCTTTTTTGAAAATAAAAATTCATATTTATAAATTAGTAATATATTTGCATTTGTTCTTTATTACAGAAGGATGATTTTCAGATGTATGCCAAGTACTGTCAGAATAAACCCAGGTCAGAGTTAATTTGGAGAAAGTATTCAGAATGTGCCTTTTTCCAGGTATTAATCATTTAAGTATTGAACACATTCTTTTTGAAATATATTGGAATATTTCTCATTAAAAATTTCATTTTCTGCTTTGGCTAAATTATATATATATAAATATATATATATAAGTTATATATAAAACAGTAATTCTTCTCTCAAGCAAAGTACACATGTACATTTGTACATATAAATACATATTTGCTGTTCCCCAGAGGCAACCACTTTTAGCTACTTTTGGTATTTGCCTCCCTATCTCCAAATAACATGCTTGTCTTTCTCCTTTCTGCTTCAGAAAAATGAAGATTTAGGTCTCTTTCACTGTTCCTTGTCCCACGACCATATCTGCATGAAATTCTTTTTCTCCAGAGCTTCCAGTGTATTTCTGTTAGATCAATTGGCTATATTTAACTCAATTATTAAGACTGGAATTTCTCTGAACAGATGACTCATATAGTAAAATATGGTTGCTTTTCCTTCTCTTGTGTGTGTGTTTTACCATTTTCTTTTATCTCATTTAATTTTCTATATGCTTTGCTTTCTTCCTACTCCAACCTCTTTCAATTTTAGGAATGATAGAGATTTGTTCTCATATTTGTATACACTCTCTTTAAATTTTATCTTAGAGAAATACCTTCTAGAGTTTTCTGACCTGCTTTCATCTCAAGATCTTGGTGCATATCATTTGGAGGTACTTCTCACTGGTCTCTTGAGTAGCCTGTCCTACTGTCTACATGCCATTTCTTTTTATAAAAAGATTTATTTAATTTTATGTGTATGCATGTTTTGCCTGTATTTGTGCATGGGTGCCATTTATAGGTGGAAGTTTTTGTCTCACCCAGTCCTGCAGCTGTTCAGTCCCAAAGAAGCACATAGAGACTTGTATTAATTATAAACTATTTGGCCTATTAGCTCAAGCTCATTACTAATTAGCTTTTACAACTTAAATTAACCCATAAATTTTGTGTATGTTTAGCCATGTAGCTTGATACCTTTTTCAATGAGGTATTTTTATCTTGCTTCCTCTGCGTCTGGGTGACAACTGCAAACGACTCTTTCCTCTTCCCAGAAATCTCCTGTTCTAGTTGCCCCACCTATACTTCCTGCCTGGCTACTGGCCAATCAGCGTTTTATTAAACCAATATGAATGACAAATCTTTACAGCAGTACCTGATACCTATGGGAGTCAGAATAAGCTGAGGGATTCCATGGAACTGGTGTTTGGATGGTTGGGAGGCACTTCATGGATTCTGAGAATTGAATCTGTGTCCTATGCAAAAGCAACAAGTGATATAAACTGCTGAGTCATCTGTCTAGCCTCATGTCATTTTTATTGTTTTACCCCCTATTTGGAAGAACAAATCTAATAGTTTATTTAGAAAGTATATGTAACACGAGGGCCTGCTTGTTGGGATTTCTGTCCTGCCCAGTTCCCACAGCTGGTAAATCCCAAAGAATCACACAGAAGGTCTACATAGTTATAAAACTGATTGGCCCATTAGCTTAGGCTTCTTATTAGCTCTTATAACTTATATTAACCCATTATTCTTATCTATGTTAGCCACATGGCTCGGTACCTTTTTTGGCGGGTCAGGTCACATCTTCCTTCTTAATGTGTCTGGGCAGGACTGTGGGAAGAGCTTCCTTCTTCCCAGAATACTGTTCTCATTGCTCCACCTCTACTTCCTGTTTGGTTGTCCCACCTATACTTCCTGCCTGGCTACTGGCCAATCAGCATTTATTTAAAACATAATTGACAGAATACAGAATTATCCCGCACCAAGTATACATGTTAGGTAATATATTTGCATGTTTTTGAGAACTTGTACGAGCAAGTGTATTTATTGTTCCCTAATGCTTTGGTTGTTAAGATGACTAAGTATAGGATTCTAAGAAAGGATTATTCTCAGAAATTTGAAGGACCTACTTCACTCTTTTCTGACTTCTAGAAAAAATAAAGAACGGCTCCACTTTGTTACTTTTCAAGAGATGTAGTTCCCTTTCTCTGAATGATATGGAACTAATACTTAGAATTTCTTTATTGGCATTGTTTTCTTAATTATCTTGGTATTTTGGGCATAATTTCTCTATATATTTGTGGTAAATGTGTGGAATCTAGGGCCTTTTATATACTAGGCAAGCATTCTAAAATTGAGCTGTACCCTGTCCCTTGCTGATCACTCTGAAACTGGAATCTCCAGTCCAAATTTACCCATTTTTCCCTATACATAATTTTCCTTATTTTTCTTTTTCTCAAACTGTTGTACTGATATTGGAGTCCTGGCCCAGTTCTAGAATTATCTTTTCTTTATTTTCCAAGCTTTTTGTCTTTCTTCTCTGTATTCTGGAAATTATCTTTTACTCTTTCTGAGAGTTTTATTTCTGCTATCATATTTTCAAATTTTATTGGCACATACTCTTTGTAAAAGGTCATGGATTTTATCACATTGATTTAAGTATATCATGTGTATTCACCATAGTCACCTCCATTCCTTTTTTCCTACAAATGATATAATTTCATTCTTCATTATCGTTCAACAAGACTGCACTGAATACCACCATATTGTCCATTCCTCTGTTGAAGACAATGCAGGTTGGTTGCCTATCTTGCCTGCTGCAAGTAGTGTTGCAGACATAGATGTGCAATTATCTCTCTAGTATGTAGCCAGTCTTTCTTTGTCCCAACTGCTAGCTCCAAAATAACTACACAGAAACTTCTTATTAATTATGAAAGGTCATTCAATAGCTTAGGCTTGTTTCTAACTAGCTCTTATAACTTAAATTAAACCATTTCTATTAATTTACTTTCTGCCCCATGAATTTATTACCTCATCTCTGTAGTGCCCATCCTGCTTGCTCTGCATCTGGCAGTCAATTTCACTCTTATTCCCACCATGCTCTCTGCCCTGAAAATCCTGCCTAACTATTGGCCATTAACTTATTATTAAACTAATTAGAGTAATACATCTTCATAGTATACAAAAAGATTATTCCACAACATTCCCCCTTTTTGTCTAAATATGAATGGAAGTTATTAACTTTAACATAGTAAAATTATATGCAATAAGAAGAGTTATCAGGTATTGTCTAAATAGAAAGAAAAGGTATTAACCTTAACTAATAAAACTATATGTAATAAGAGCAATTAAGTAAGAATTATATTTACAATGTCCAGTCCATTTGTATTTGGCATATTTAGAGAAAATACTCTATTATCTCTCATTTTGATGTATTCAAAGTTTTATACCTAAATAATTTTCTCTTATAACTTGTTTTACCATCTTAAAACTATCTTTTCAGACCTCAAAACATTTTTAGATAAACAAATTAAGCTTTTATGTTTCTCAACCTTATAAACTTTATATCTCTTATGTAAGTTTCTTTCTATAATTTTGTAACAAGGAAAACTGTAAAACTATAACTATCTAGTCTTCAATTTCCATCAGAAACCCAAGAAGGATAAAATATTACTTGAGTAAACAAGAACTACAGAGCAAACAACTTCCAATCCTATACAAATTACAGAAACAGCTGGCTGGCTGGACAGTCACCTAAGGTTCCTCTGCAACATTGGAATATCCATCTTTGGCCTATAAACCCAGGAAATGCGATAGACTTTTTTTGTGAAGTAGGAATTTTGAAGGGCTGTCCTACCTTGTCTTGACAAAATTTGGCAGATGTTTTCTTTTGTGTCCTGCTTGTCCAATCTGTACAGTATACTGTCAGCAATTGAGGAAAGGGCAGTTTATTTGCCTAGTAGCTAACTTTTGCCATATAGAAAGCTAACTCCATATGGAGGTTCTTTGATGCCCATCATCTTCTCTGAGATAGATTGGTGCTGCCAGGAGCAGATGTGTCATAGTTTCATGAAAAGCCTTATGCTAGTAAAATATTAAATGCCATATTCTGTAGGTCTTTGAAATGCTTAAAGGCCATCTATCTATTTAAAATGTCTGTTTGACCTTGAATATAATTCTAACATGAGTTTAAGTTTGATTGTTAATAGATAACTATCTACTAACCTGTATTTCTTTATTGTCATAAATAGCTTTCAAGGACTAGAACTTTAAATTACATTTATAAATGGAGCTGCATTGGTAAAAATCTTAAACATGAAATAAAAACATATAATACAGTCTAACAAAAATAACCTTAAATTTGTATCAATATACAAAAATAACTTACACAAGAGTAGAAACATATCAACAGTGTAACAAAAATAACTTTAAATGTGTATCAATATACGAAATTATCCTACAGAAGAGTAGAAACATATATATATATAGTATAACAAAGATAACCTTAAATTTGTATCAATATACAAAAATATCTTACACAAGAGTAGAAACATATAAACAGTGTAACAAAAATAACTTTAAATGTATATCAATATACAAAATTATCCTACAGAAGAGTAGAAACATATATATATATATATATAGTATAACTAAAATAACCTTAAATTTGTATCAATATACAAAAATCCATACCATTGTAAAATATTTGAGACTAGTAGTTGATTTTTTAGGTTGAAGGTAGATACAATAATCTACACTTTTATCCTATCATTTCTTTTTTTCTAAATTATTTTTACTGAGTTATATATTTTTCTCTGGTTCTCTCCCTTCCTCTCCCCCCCCTTCTTTCCTTTCCCATAGTCCCCACACTCCCAATTTACTCAGGAGATCTTGTCTTTTTCTAATTCCCATGTAGATTAGATCAATGTATGTCTGTCTCTCTTAGGGTCCTTGTTGTCTAGGTTCTCTGGGATTGTGAATTGTAGGCTGGTTTTCTTTGCTTTATGTCTAAAAACCACTTATGAGTGAGTCCATATGATATTTGTCTTTCTGGGTCTGGGTTACCTCACTCAATATGATGTTTTCTAGATCTACCCATTTGCCCCCAAATTTCAAGATGTCTCTTTTTCCCATTGTATAGTAGTACCACATTTTCCTTATCCATTCTTTTGTAGAGGGGCATTTAGGTTGTTTCTAGGTTCTGGCTATGATAAATAATGCTGCTATGCATGTAGTTGAGCACATGTCCTTGTGGTATGATTGAGCATCCTTTGGGTATATACCCAAAAATGGTATTGCTGGTTCTTGAGGAAGGTTGTTTCCTAATTTTCTGAGAAATCACCATACTGATATTTAAAGGGGCTGTACCAGTTTGCATTCCCACCAGCAATGCAGAAGTGTTCCCTTTTCTCCACAACCTCTCCAGCGTAAGTTGTCATCAGTGTTTTTGATCTTGGCCATTCTTACAGATGTAAGATGGAATCTCAGATCTGTTTTGATTTGCATTTCTCTGATGACTAAGGATGCTGAGCATTTCCTTAAGTGCCTTTCATCCATTTTAGATTCCTCTGTTGAGAGTTCTCTGTTTAGAACTCTGTACCCCATGTTTTATTGAATTATTTGTTCTTTTGATGACAAATTTCTTTAGTTCTTTGTGTAGTTTGGAGGTCAGTCATCTGTCTTATGTGGGGTTGGTGAAAATCTTTTCCTATTCGGTAGGCTTCCATTTTGTCTTGTTGACCGTGTCCTTTGCTTTACAGAAACTTCTCAGTTTTAGGAGGTCCCATTTATTAATTGTTGCTCTCAGTGTCTGTGCTACTGGGGTTATATTTAGGAAGTGGTCTCCTGTGCCAGTGGGTTCAAGTGTACTTCCCACTTTCTCTTATCCTATCATTTTTGTATCCCATTTTTCTTTTCAGAATGAAATTCCTGAATCTAATTTTCTTTGCTTAGTATCCTCCCTGGCCATGACCAATAATAACTTGTGCCTATCCCCCTAGGTGATAACAAAGATTTATTGAACAACCAAAAACCTCCCACCCCACTTATTGGGAATGAGGGCATTATGTTTTTAAATTGCTTCCTGTTTCTTGGGGCACTGGCATCTTTTGGGGGACCCTGAGAAAATTAGGATAATGGTAAAGTCCTGGCTAGAATAGTCTGTGAGGCTGGACCATCTCAGCCAGGAGATGTTCTGAATGTAGAACTCTGGGGAAGCTGCAACTGAGGCACTCTGAGAGGCTGGATCACCTGGGCCACCTGTTTTCATTGGTGTCTGGTCCCGTGCTCTGGAAACACATAAAATTTCAAAGGTAACATACGTTTCTGCATACAACTATGCATAATACAACTATGGACTGTTGTATACAAGCTAGCTAAAGATGATTTTTTTTTGTTTTCTGTTTGAGCAGGTAATATATACAGCTCCTGTCTTGTATTTTGTCTAGGTTTATTTCTTTATGTCTGAAGCCAGGATTTTCAGGGGGTCTACCCCAATCAAACCTGGTCTCCATCCGCCTTGAATAAATCCACAGCATTTCCTTTTCTGTGGAAACAAAAGCATAACCTCTTCCCCAATGTAACTTTTTTTTACTTCCATTTTGATGTTAAGATATTTTTGAAATATATAGATTGGTTTAAATTAGTTTGTATGTTCCAATGTCTCTTCTCAGCTATCGTTTGATTATCAGCAATCAAAAAATTTAAAGTCAATACAACACCATACAGGACCCAGACTCCCCATGTAGTTCCCATCTCTATGTGGCTTATCCTTTTTATATTATTTTATTTCTTCTCTAAAGACTTAATCTTATTACTTTTTTTCATTTATTTTTATTTTGTGTGCATTGGTGTTTTGCCTGCATGTATGTCTGCTTGAGGATGTTGGGTCCCGGAGTTACAGACAGTTGTGAGCTGCCATGTGGGTGCTCTGTATTGAACCCAGGTCCTCTGGAAGAGTAGTAGTGCTCTTAACTGAGCCACCTCTACAGCCCCAATCTTATTACTTATAAACTATTTTTTCTATGACTGTCTATACTCATTTGTTAAAAAGCCTACACACATTTTTTTTTAAACACTCTGTAACCTGTTTAGGTTTTTTTTCCCCATCTGGAGCTGTTTTACTGTGTATCTGTAACCATTTCTGTCTGCATGAGAAAACTGCAACCTCCTCCTAGCTTAGCTCAAGGTGTGCTGGCGGCTCAAGCCAACAGGCAGCGGCTCAGAGATGCATCTCTGTACGACAGACGACATGAGAGACTGTGGGACTAGGTAGCCACATTTGCCTTATGTGAAAATATGTGCCCCCACATTTGATGCTATTTTTAGTTGGACTTTTTGGTCAGGACTGTTGGCTCCCTAAAAATGATAGAGATTCTATTAATTATGAAAGCTTGGCTGATAGCTTAGGCTTGTTTCTAACTAGCTCTTATAACTTAAATTAACCCATATTTACCTCATCTCCATTGGTTTGGAACAAGCTAAGCACAGTGGGCTAACTGGCCACCAAGCATCAGAGATATGCCTATCTCCTCTTTAGTGTTGTGATTATAAGTACATAAATGCTGCAATTCACTAGGCATAATTTATTTTTAAATTATTAAATGTAGGTTGTGGGGTATCTAGCTCAGGTTTCATGCTAGCAAATATATTATCAACTGAGCTATCATTCTAGCCATAGTTTTAGTTATTTAAGGAACTTCCATACCAGTTTCCACAGTGGTATGTCTGTCAGTTAACAGTTTTCTGAACTCTCTGAGTTACTTTTAATGGAAACCTGATTTTTGTTTCAGAACTTCTTTTCAATTATCTATATGAAGATAATAATAGATTTTCCTTTGAACGAAGTTTTATTCTCTCTGCATGGTTCCAACTGCATTCAAATCGCTTTTCTATTCCTTTTCTTTATTAGCACCTGCTACTCATCTTGGATGCTGTTCTGAAATGTCTGTTAATTGTCTGTTTAGTTACATTAGGGACAAGCACATGAAATCTGATTCAAAGTTTCTTGTGTGTTTCTGGGTTTATTGGAGAATGGTTTTTGCTTGTCTCTGGTTGTTTCCTTTGGTGTGCTTGTGAGAGATGGGGGAACTTTGCTAATATATCTATCTTTAGGTACTTTCTCTTTTGCTGCTTAGATCTTCCAGACTGCTGGTCAATAGCAACATAATTGGCTGCTATTGTGCTTGAGAAAAAGGATGTGAGTTTCAAAGTTGTTAGATATATAAGATATCCAGCTCTTTTCCTTGTGTTTAGTATAGTGATCACAAATTAGTTGAACCTTAAATATCTTGGCCCAGAGGCCCTCTGGTTTACTTATAGAGAATCATTCTTCTGCTGTGTGTGTATGCGTATGTGTGTGTGCATGAGTGTGTGCATAGTGTGTGTGCGACTCAGTTGTGCTTATTGCAGCTTTTACATTTTTTATTTTAGATTTTAATGTGCATTCAATATTGGTTTTGGTAACAGATTTATTAATATGTAAATAAGATACTTTTAAGGCAGTGGTTCTTAACCTTTCTAATGCTGAGATTCATTAATACAATTCCTCATGTTGTGGTGACTCCCAATCATATTTTCGTTGCTATTTCCTAAGTGTAATTTTGCTACTGTTATGAAATGTAATGTAAATATTTGTGTTTTTCAATGGTTTTAGGTGAACCTTGTGTAAAGGTTGTTTGGACCCCATGGGGATCATGAGAACCACTGCTCTAAAGTATATAATTCAGTAGTTTAACTGTATTCATTAGGTTGTATGGTTATCAACCCAATTAATTTCAGAGTATTTTTACTATTAAAAATTGCCAGCCAGAGTCAGTCATGGTGGCATATACTTGTTATTCTAGCACTGACAGGCCTGAGGAAGGAGGATCTTGAGTTAGAGTCATGCCTGGGGTACATAGTGATCCTACCTTTGAAAACAAATAAATAATAGCAACCAACTAATGGACAAAGTCTCCCCCCAACAAAAAAGAAAAGAAAAAAGGATTCACATAACCTTATACCATTTCATCGTTACCTCTTATTCACTGACTTACTGATTTCTCCTAATCCATTCAACTAACATTTATCTGCTAATTGGATTTCTGTTTTAGTGGGTTAACCTATTCTGAGAATTTCATATAAGCAAAAAGATACACTTTATGGTGTTTTTAATGTGGCTTCTTAACACAGTGGTTCTCACCCTTCCCAGTGCTGTGACCCTTTATACAGTTCCTCATGTTGTGATGACCTCCAACCATAAAATTATTTTTGTTGCTACTTCATAACTGTAATTTTGCTACTATTATGAGTTGTGATATAAAATATCTGATATTCAGGATCCAACGGGGTCGTGACCCACAGGTTGGGAATCATTTATTTCACATAATATTTTCGAGCTTCAACCATTGTATATAGTAATACTTTATTCTTTTTCTGCTTGAATATTTTGCTGAATAGATAAATCATAGTTGATTCATATGATCATTAGTTGATGGGCATTTGACTTGTTTCTATCTTTTGTTTAACATAGCCATTATACAATATTTTACAAATTTTATTATTCTATAATGCATGTGTGTTTTTTTCCTGGATGCATGTTTGTGTACCAGGTGCATGTAGTTCCCTCAAAGACCAGAAGGTGGTTTCATATTCTTTAGAACTGGAATTAGAAGTGGTTGTGAGCCACCATATCTATATATCTAACAACTTTGAAACTCACGTCCTTTTCCTCAAGCACAATAGCAGCCAATTATGTTGCTGTTGACCAGCAGTCTGGAAGATCTAAGCAGCAGAAGAGAGAGGACCTAATGATAGATGTATTAGCAAAGTCCCCCATCTCTCACAGGCACACCAAAGGAAACAACCAGAGACAAGCAATCCAAGACTGAGGACCATTCTCAATAAACCCGGAAACACACAAGAAACTTTGAATCAGAATTTCACATACTTGTCTCTAATGTAACCAAACAGACAACACAAAAAAATTTAAGCAATTTTTTTCTTTTGGCTATATACCTAGGAATATAATGGGTCATATGGCAACTCTATATTTAATGTAGAACAGGATCTTACCATGTAGCCCTAACTAGCCTGGAATGCATTATATAAATCAGCTCAGCCTTGAACTCACAGAGATATATCTGCTCTATCATGCTTGCTTATGTTTAATGGCTAGCTGTTGGACTATTTTGCATAATGGCTGCAGTTTTCCATTACTACTAGAGCGGATGAGTTCTGATTGGCCCATATCCTCACCAACAGTTGTTGGTATCGATTTCATAAATATTTTAAGCTTTTCTCTTTCAGAGTTACAGGTATTTCTTTGAGAAGGGGTTGGGGCATTCTCTAACATAAAATCTGAGCTGTTTTTGGCTTTTTCCCCTCTCAATTTGTAATCAGATACCATGTGTGAACTGACTTTTAGTTTTTAAGTTTTGCAAATATTTTCTCCCTCCTCAATTATATTTTTTGTCTTGAGAAAAATATATTTCATCTCTCTAGTTGGGTTTTATGAAGGAGAACAAAATGACTTGTATCAGACTATCATATTTAATTGTTGATTGTTTATTCTTATTTGAATTAGATTCTATGTAGATTTTTTTCGCATTTGGTGGAAGGCCCTGTATCTTATTCAGGTATATCCTCTTTCCAGGCCTTTTGTGTTGTACACTTTCCATATGGACATTCATCCTAACTACCCCCATCTTCTATTAACTATGGTCCCTACACTGTTCCCAGGACCCAATGTCATAGCCCCTCTATTTATAGTGGCAGCAAGCCAGTTACTGAATGAAATACAGCATCAGCTGATGAAGTCTGTATTTTTCTTGTGATCTTAAAAAATCTTCTGTTCTCATACCCAGTCAGATTTATATTTAGCACAACCTATTTCTTTTCTGGGCCTTTGCCTGTAGAGCTGGTCTTTTGTTAATTTTCTTGTACAGATTGAAGACTGTTTTAATTATTCTAACCTATTGTCATTTCCTGCTTTCTCAAATTTTATGCAGTTTATACCAGTGTGAATTTATACGTGGCAATCTTTTAGACTTTGAAATGCTATAAATTTCTACCTTCCAAATCCATCCATCCATCCTTCTTTCCTTCCTTTCTTCCTCCCTTTCCTCTCCCCCTTAGTCCCCTCCCTCCTGTGTGATTTTTCTGATACATTTTCCTTAAGATGTAAGAAAGATTCATATCTGGGTCTAATCAATAAGCACTTGGCACTTGACATTTTTCAGGAACATGTATTTTTATTTATTAAAATTGTTTAAAGATTTAATTTTTATATATGAGTATTTTGTCAGTACATGTGTGCACATACACACACACACACACACACACACACTCACACCATGTATTGTATTCCTTAGGACTAGCATCATGAATGACTGTGAATCACTGTGTGGGTGTGGGTGCAGGGAACTGATCCTTGGTCTTCCGGAAGAGCAGCAAGTGCCTTTACTTCTGTCCCATCTCTCCAGCCTTGGCATATGTTTTTTAAAAATAAATTAATTTAAAAATAAGCTTACAAAGTAAGTATTCTATATGGAATTTTCATACATACTTTGCTTTTCACTTGTACCCCTCTACATTTCTTAATTTAACATTTATTGATTATTTTCTTTTTTTGAGACAAGGTCTCTCTATTGTGTAGCTTTGGCTGACTTGGAGCTTGCTATGTAGACCAGGCTAGCCTCAAATTCACAGAGCTCTGCCTGCCTTTGCTTCCGGAGTGCTGGGATTAAAAGTGTCTAATATTGTACCCAGATGATCATTATCTTTTAATGACAGGAATGTCAAAGAAAATTAAAACATCGTCTTGGTCTCGATTCCTATTTGCTCAAACCAGTGCAACGAATCACCAAGTACCAGTTGCTTTTAAAGGTAATTACATGAATCATTTGCTTGTTTCTTTACTTCAAAAATTATTTTATGTGTATGAGTACTTTGTTTGCATGTCTGTATGTGTAGCATGTGTCTGCGTGGTACCCATGGAAGTCAGAAGATGGCATCAGAGTTATAGAACCCAGGTCCTCTGGAAGAGCAGCCAGTACTTTTAATCAGTGACCCATCTCTTTAGCCCCTACTTAATGTTATTTTTGGAATCAAATCTAGTATTCATCTGAAAGGAAGTGATTGACTAGGAAGCACTAGCAATAGTTTGAAGAAGACGAACTTTAGGTGTAAGTTTTATGCATTGTGCTTTTTCATGGTGATATACAAGTGGCAGTCACAAGGTGATTAAGCTATGAGTATAAGCAGTATTAGATCTTCATCCTCCATATAAGTTCTATCCATATTTAAGCATATTATTTTTTAAAAGAATTTTTTATATGAAGGTTGAAATATATACTTATTCATTTTAAGATTATGTTTCCTATTGGCCCTTTAAATGAAAAATGCAAATGACACTCCCCTAGTTTAATGGGAAAGGATTAGTAGAATCTATGTTGTGTAAAAATCCAACATATTTTCTTTTAAAATGTGTTTCATGATGCTATATGCATTATAAGTGACAAATTAGCGTATGTAGAGAAAGAAATATTATGTAATTGCTTTGAAAACTAATCTCTGATGTGCTTTTGTAACTATTGTTTTTAGCTATAAAAGCATTTAATGGATGCTCTTTGTTTTATACTCTTTAATTATTATTCTACTTCTCCAATTTTGACATTGTTATTAAATATGTTAATGTGACAGACAATATGAAAGAAATTATTCTAAAAATGACATTATCTTTGGATTACTGCTCAAAAGCATATTAGCTCCAAATTACTAATTTTCCAGCAGTTTTAATATGTGACTAATATTGTTTAATTCTTGACTTCTACTCATAGGAGCTCTTAAAGTACAGCAAAGAAGGTGAAGGAACAACTCAGTTAAAGGAGGCACTTGATACAATGCTGGACTTATTGAAGTCAGTGAATGACTCCATGCATCAGATTGCAATCAATGGCTATATTGTAAGTAAACTTTAGTGATTGTTGGAGTTTTAGGGGGTAAATTTATCAGAATCCCTTTTTTTATCTTTTGGGTTCAACTGGAAAATAACATAGGAGGCAGACAAATGGAAATAAAAGTATAAGCATTATTACTGATAAGCTAAGTGGAGGATTGGGTACAGATCAGCAGCCAAATGGAATTTGATGACATTTTTCTGGTCTGTAGCAGCCTGCTTTCAAGTCTGAAACTTGGGTCAGTTAAGTAGACACACTGTCCCAGAATTGATACTTGCCCGAGTCTAGAGTAGATATGAATAAAAAGGCTCAACTCTTTAGGGCTTACCACCTTTCCCCTGAACTGCTCCATCCAGGTGGTAATTTATCATGTACCAATCAGGAGTGAGGAAGAGATATGAGCATTGCTCCAGCTGAAATAACTCCATATGGCAAATGCCAAGAAGCCAACAAAAAGGAAGGTTCTTTTGTGTGGCACCTTCATAGCAATTTTAAATATATGTGAGACATGGTATGTTTCAAAGTAAAAAGTTATGGTACAGTGAACGGTTTCAAAACTTTAAAAAGATTTTACTTCTATTGATACTTTGTGGATTTCACATCATTCCGATCCCACTTATCTCCCTGTCCCCTTGAGTCCTCTCTCTGCCCTTATAATCTCCCCCTGAAACAAAACCAAATTTGATAGAAAAACCAAACAAATTAAAGAAACAAAGCAAAAATAAAAATAGCAACAACAAAAGAAGGATCATATCATGGAAGCTGAGTGTGGCCCGTTGAGTCACACAGTTTGCCCTTCAGTCTGTTCATCTTTACTTGCGTGTGTTCATTGCTATGAGTCATTGGTCTGGCTAGAGGCCTCTGGCTTCTGCTACACCATTGATAATGGCTTTCACTGGGACTCTTTTTGGGTATCCTGTTCTTGTCCTGTGTGTAGGGATCCTGCTGTTTTGGATCTGTAGGTTCATCCCTTTCACATGCTCCAACAGTTCATAGATTTGGTGGTTGCTGGGGTGGGCCAACTCATAGCCCTGGTTCTGGGCCTGCCTGGGTGATGGCTGGATTGGTCAGTCTGCTAGCTTTCCCCCATCATCTCTACCAGAGCAAGCTCTCCAGCTCTGCCTCGGTTAGCTTACCCAATACAGCCTACAATAAGGAACCAGGCCAGTTCTCTTGCTATGAGACCTTCAGATCCAGGTCCTCACACTCACACCATCAGGCCAGCTCTAATGTTTTGCCCTGGAGAGGTACAGAGTTCTCTTTCCTGATTGCCATAGGGGGAAGATGGGGGAGAGGGCAGTGGCGACTCTCCTGCTCTCACGCCCTCAGGACTGGCTCACCCGGACCCCAGCAACAAGATCAGCTCTAGGGTGCTCCCCAGGTGCGGCGCAGGGCGCTGCTCTCCTGTGTGCTGTAGCTGGTGTAGCGCAGGGCTGGTTCTCTCGCCCTTATGACCCCAGGGTCAGCTTGCTCACCTGGCACAGGTAGCAAGGGTGGAGGAGTGGGGAGGCATCTTTCCCTCACCCATGCCACCACATGGCAGACTTTTAAGGGCAGGCACCGTGCCCAGCAGTAGATGGCCAACACCAAAAGAACTCAATTGGCATTTTTGGAGGTTCTTTGTCTCATAATGTTTTGTCAAGACATTTTTAAAAAATTACCTTACAGGTCCTTTGTGTATATATTATGGCTCCTGGTTTTGTGTTTTTTTTTTTTTTTTTTTGGGATTCCTGTATGTATAAACATGTATGTCTCTGAATCTACATGTGTTTCTTGTGTTTTTTCCTTTGGTTCTTTTTCTCCTGTTTGTTTCATCCTATTCCGGTTTATTTATTGTATTTTAGTTCATTTTATTTTTATTATTGGTTTGTTTTCTAAGGAGCGACAGCAAGGGTGTGAATCTGGCTGGGAGGGAAGGTGGGGGAGGACCTAAGAGGACTAAGGGGAGTGGGACTAGGGGACTAGGGGGAGGACCTAAGGGGAGTGGTAACTGTAATCAGAATATCTTGTGTGAAAAAAAAATCTGTTTTTAATAAAAGAAAATAAAGGACAAAAAAGAAATTCATGCGACTATTCTGCAATCTTGGCCATTGTTGTGTCTCACCTGGTTCACTGCTGGTTAATGATAACTGACTACCCACCTAGCAGTCTGCATCGCACCTTCTAGTACTAGGAAAGTTAGCCTGTAAACCATGCAGGGCAGTATGAGATTGATTTATCCATTTCCTGTGACCAAATGTGACAATTCCTCAGCAATAAAGTCTTATGTAATGATTTGAAAGAAATAAAGCAAGCAAAACATGTTTCAGAGTACTAGTAGGTCAAACTAAAAACTATGGTGTCAGTGTCTGACACATGAATATAGCTCTGCCTTCTATGAATTGGTTTTGATTTTTCATTCCAGGGGAATCTGAATGAGCTGGGCAAGATGATTCTGCAAGGTGCATTCAGTGTTTGGCTAGGACACCGGAAAGGTGCTACAAAAATGAAGGATTTTGCAAGATTCAAACCCATGCAGAGACACCTTTTCTTGTATGAAAAAGCTGTTATGTTTTGTAAGAGGCGTGTTGAATCTGGAGAAGGCGCTGATAGATACCCATCGTACAGTTTTAAGCACTGTCTAAAAGTAAGAAAACTCACATTGTGTGATATAATATTGTCTTATATGTATTCCACCTTGAATACTTTTTTTCACTTAAGTAGGTTTTATACTTTAGTTACACATTCCTCTGTTTAAAAGAATAAACAAAATAATGCATGTGTGTTCATGTGTGTGCTCAGACACATATATGTTACAGGTCAACTTTGGAGGTCATAGGACATTTCAGGTGTTGGTCCTCCCCTTCTACCTTGTTTGAAGCAAGGTGTCCTGTTGATCATTGCTATGCACACCAGTCTTGCTATCCCCAGAGCTTTCAGGGGGTCTCCTGTCTCCACCTCCTTTCTTGCCATGGGAACACTAGAATTACAAGCATGTACTACCACATCTAGCTGTACGTGGGTTTTGGGAGTCTGAAATCAGGACAAGGGGTTGGGTCCAGGTGTAGAGCTTTGATTCAGCTCCCCATCACTGTCATCTCAGAAGCTCTCCAAGGGGCCCTTTCTGCCCCAGCTCACCTGGGAGCACTCTTCCAATGGGCCCGGATAAAATTCTTGGTCTCGTTACCAAGAAGCTTTTGTTATAGGAGAAATAAGGAGCAAAGCGTTTCTCCCTCCTTACTGTGGTTAAAAAATGGAGAACTCTTGTGCTTAGCATATTCCTACCCTCCTGCCTTTGTTCTGCCCCCATTCCTTAGCCCCATGCTTTCTGATTACCCAAAGCTACCTACAGTTGGACCTTTCTAAGATATATATATATTCTGTGCTATTCTTTGAAATTATTATATTCTCTCTAGAACCCAAACCACCACTGTGTCTTGACATTAGTCTTGTGTTAAAATTAGGACACGGCTGTTTGCGAAAGTCATTAGAGGCCTAGGGGTACTTCTAATCCACCAGAGGCTCTAGTTGGCAAATTTGGTTATTTTTAAACCTAATGAATTTTATCTTTCAAGTTTAAATTCTAAAAGCAACACATTTGTTTATAGAATGATTGGAAGATAGAACATTCTTACCTTCAATTCTCCAGTCATTGTCCTTTTTGTCATTTTTTCTGAGTTTTCTTTCTCAGCTAGCTTTCCCACGATAGTTGAGGACTGATGGAAATTTAGCAATGTTTATGTGGATGAACCTGTCAAGGGACTGAGGACATAGTTTAAGGAGGCCACCTGATAAGCAGGCCCTACTTTTGTTTTTCCTCAGACTGGTCAGCTGCCTCTAGCTGTATCTAGCAAAATTCCTACCTAGAATCTCCTCCCTGAATATTTCCCATTGTCCGCTTTGTATTCAATTTTGAATCTACAGTAGCTCCACTGAGTCTTCAAAACTCCAATCATCTTTATCACAAGTACTCAGTTACTCTTTTAATATAGTCCACCCCTAAGTCTACATATCTGACTTATTTATGACTTTAACAAACATCAATTGAGAATCAAAACACTGTAATGTCTTTCTGACAGGTTTTAGATCTTGCCATCTGCTTGTCTACTCCTTGAAAAGGTACTTCACCTTCGTAGGCATGTTTTACATAAACCAATTTGATTCACATTCTGTTTGTGAGGTGATCTAGTGACTACTGCAGAATTTCTTATTTGCATTGATTTCCTATTTTATTTTAAATTTGATACAATGATAGACATGTCAACAACAGAGTGTTTCTGAAGTTAATTAAAGTAGAGAAGTACTAATGAGGTAATGAAGCCAGAAGGGTTACAATAGTTGCCATGGAAACAGAAGGAGGAATTGATGCAAGAAACATTTCAATGGAAGGCAGACATAAGGGCTTAGTGACTTACCAGATATAGAAAATAAATACTACTTGACATTTAAAAGAAGAAAATCTGTCTGGTTTTTCTTTTGTTTTCTGGTATAATTGTATCTTTAATTGAAAAGAACTAGTCAGTGGTGCTTGCAAAATTTTAGATAAAGATTCCTGGGAAAAGGGTGATGCTGTAGGCTAAGAAAGACGGAAGTTAGACTGTTGCTTAGGTCTCATTATGCTTCCTTCTTCCAGCTTTTTCTCATGAGAGTCCATCATTACTGGTCAGTGTGCTACTAAACATAGCTGAACAACTTCTCTCCCCTGAAATGGATTTTTTTGACTGCATAACAGCAAGCTGGAACCACACGGCCTTCTCATGTCTTTTTAATGACTATGTATTCTAATGCAAGCACTTAACATCCATAGAAAAGCCATATGTCAGGTCACAGGTAACCAGATAGCGATCTCACTTCCTCAGATCCATCAGATTGTGTACTTGCTTATTATCATCAACTGTTGTTTTAATTGAACATATAACAGTGCTAACTTTGTGTCAGATAAAAATGGTTTGATTTCCCGGGAAATCCCCAAATGTATTTAACTAATGATGTGTTATATATTTTAGCAACGGGAAATAGTAAAACAGTTGCCTTTCAAATACAGAAAAAGATGGGAGGCAAAGCCATACATTCAAAGCTCATTATGAACTGGGGGAAGGGTAAAGAGTTTGTCATTCAAGTATAAGGACTCGAGTTCAGATCACTAGTGGGTGTGGCTGCCACTTGTAATCTCAGCTCTAGGGGATCTTCAAAGCAAGCTGGCTAGTTAGATTAGCTGGATCAGATGAGCTCTGGTTTCAACAAGAAGCCCTGCATCAATAAATAAAGTGGAGACCTATTGTGGAAGATACCTGACATGAACCTCTGGCCTCCACGCATGCACATATGTACCCATGTACATATGAACATGCATACCCACATGCACATACCTCCACAAAAACTTATATGATCTGAACATACTCTTTAATACTTATATCTCTATATCAACTCTATGAAATACACGATTTACCAATTTTATGGTTGAAATAATGGAATTTGAGAAAAATTCAGCACCTTACACTAAGACACATAGCTGATGAATGCTAGTGATGGATGGAGGTCCAGTCTGGCCTTGTTTGACTTGGAAGGCTGTATGTCTGCTACCTATCATCTCATTGAAACAGTTATGTGATGAAGCATAGATTACTTTTGGAAAATGATAGGATACAAGTAGTCTTATATTGAAATGTTCAAGCAGAGATAGATTAGAGTGGCACAGGAAGGCTATATTTGGGAGCATGTGAAAGTAACTTTAGACTGTATTCAAGGTGGATGTCAGAGGCTCTTTAATTAACATAGCTGAGTTGCATTTCTAAGTATAATTGTTTTCCTTTACCTTAATGCAGGAATCTCATGAGCACTACCCTTAATGTTTATTAGTTTTAATTTGGGTCATTTCGGGGGTTCATAAGTGTAACGGAGTGTGATATTCCTCTAGACAATTAGGAAGGGATTGAAAGAAAAGAGGAAAGGCAGAGAACAACTTAAAGAAAATGTCACACAAGGGACTGAAGTTGTCCCCCATGGAATTAGCCAAGGTTAGCAGCAAATGGTGAAAGAAAATTGTGCAAAGCACAAACAAGGGTGAGAAGAAAGTGGTGGGAAGTAAGAAATACTTCATACAACACAAGTTTTACTGCCCTGAGAAGGTTCTCAATCATTCAAGTTAGGTATTTTCTTTGCTGTAGAGGCTGAGGGATTGATGGGAATTGAAAAACCCCTGTGAACTTGGCTGGTTCTTCCCTAACCCATAAATTTGCTACTTATAAGTCATAGGGAATAAACTTGTCAGATCAAATTGATCTGGTTAATAATTACTTCAAAAACATTGAAATTAATCAATTTCAAGTGGCTTTTCCCATTGATGTTTAATTACTTATACATCTGACAAAATTTTGTTTTACTCCCGTATAGTTAATTTCCAGCAGAATTCAACCTTAGATAGGCAACCTGGATATTCAGATGTATGACATTTATATCAACCACTGGAATGGAACATGGTCTCTGAACTCTGAGTGCATATTTCCACAAAACCACTTAAGTCATCATGCCTATGGCTATACTTCCCTTTTCCTGCTCATTGAAAATAAAATGTGTATTTTGCTTACATGAGACATTCTGTTCCCATAGATTATGACAGAACATGATGAATGCAATTCCATATTTGTAATCAAATGATCAGGAACAGTTTGATTTGTTGTAGATGGAAGAAGCTGGAATCACAGAACACGTAAAAGGCGATAACCGCAAGTTTGAAATATGGTATGGTGAGAAGGAAGAAATTTACATTGTTCAGGTTGGTTATTCTTCTGGAAACCGTAATCATCATTAAAATGACAAATTTTTATTTTATTCATTTAATTTCTTGACACATCGTCTTCAGTTTGTATTATTTATATATTTCTTGGTGTGGGGGCATCCCCTGGAGAATGTTAAGCCTACCAGGAGCCTCATTCTTTAAGAAAACCGATTCTCTTTACCCTAGAAGCCAGTAAGCATCCATTGCTCCTTACTTGGTAGTGGGAACTCTGAATCCCTTCCCAGCACTCTGCGTTGGAATGTTGATGGACTTGGTCTTGGGCATCCATAGCTGCCATGATTTCCTGAATGCAGTGGTCCCATTACATCCAGAAGATATTGTTTTGCTCTGATCCTCCCCAACCTCTAGATCTTAAAAGTTTTTTGTCCCTTCTCATGTGATGGTTTCTGAGCCTTGTGTGTGTCGGGGGGTATGACATAGAAGGCCATTTATAACTGAGCACTCCATACCTCACTCACTCTCTACACTTTAAACAGTTCTAAGCTTCTCTGTTAACCTTCAAACACTGCACCAATCAACCTGTCTGATGAGCTCTGAGTGTTTTCCTCAGGTAGATATTAATTTAGAGGGCAGTTTGATATTATACCTATTTAACAAACTAATATTAGTAGGTTCACCTGTGGAGCTTATGAGCTCCCCAACCATGGATTCTTAACCAACTTTGCAATTACGAGGCCTGTGTTTTCTCTAGTGGAGCAGACCTTAAATCTAATCAGGAAGCAGTTGGTTACCTTCATAACATTCATGCTAAGGATTTTAGGTCTGTGTGTGGGGGTGTGTGTGTGTCTGTGTCTGGGAATTTGTGCAGTGCTTTACGAAGCCAGTAGAGAGCAACAGATCCACTGGAGCTGGAGTTGAAGTTCATTGTTTGCTCTCCCAAATGGGTGCTGGGTATCAAGGTCTGGTCCTCTGCAACAACAGTGCATGTTATTAACCAAAGAGCCATCATCTCTCCAGCCCCAACATTAAGATAAAAAGACTCTGTTCAGTTTCCAACACGCATGATAGGTGGCTTACAACAATCTATAACTCTTGCTCTATGGGAATTTGACTCCTTCTGGTTTCCATGCACATTGAAGGCATGTGGTGTACTTACATGCAGGCAAACCATCCATACATACTGAATAAAAGTAAATAAATAGTTTAAAAATGATTTAAAGATCTGAGTTGGTAAAAACATGTTGGTCACCTTTTATAAAATCTCATTCCTTTCAAGTTTGGCTGCTACTTTTTTTTGGCATCTATGAAGTTTCTACAGTTAGCGTTGAGTTTCCTTTGTCTTCAGCATTTAAAGACTTAAAGATATGACTGTTTGGATGTATTCCTTTTTTTGACAGAACATAGTTAAGATCCTGGCCAGGTGTGCTCTGAGGCCCACCCTGTTTCAGGGAGGGAAGTACACTCAAGACATTTCAAGATAGTGCTATGCTATTTTTACCAAGTCTCTATGTCACAACTTGTGGCTGGCCCATATGTTATTAGCTGTTACAGATGTTCAGTCTTTTTTTTCATTTTGTATTGATAGCAGTACATAAACCCTCCTTGGTTTGCTTTAGATCGTTATATGAGTTGGTATCATCATATAACAGACTTACCTTATAAGCAATGGGAGAGCATTTAGGGAATCCATCATGTAAGTATCAGTTTTTAAGATGATTATGTAATTAATTTTAACTGTGGAAATACTAGAGCTTGCTTTGTTTTTACCAAAATTGAAACAAAGTGGTGTGTGTGTGTGTGTGTGTGTGTGTATAATCCTCCAGTGAAGCAAAAGTAACTAAAAGGATCTCTGTATTTCCTCTAGTTATTATACTCTTTAAGGCAATTTTAAACTGATTTTGATTATAATATCTAATCACATTGCTAGTGATCAGCCTCTTAAATGCTTTAAGAATTAAAAGACTAGAATTTGAATCTGGCGTTTCATAGAGTGACTCATGTTTGATTACATTTTTTATTATTATAAAAGCATTCTTTTCAAAAGGAAACAAACTTTGTCCTTCTGTTTTAATTTTTAGGCTCCAAATATTGATGTGAAGATGTTATGGTTAAAAGAAATAAGAAACATTTTGTTGAAGCAGCAGGAACGTTTAACTGGTAATTTCTTCTTTTTATTGAAAGTAGAATTTTTTCTTACATAATATATCCTGATTATAGTTTTGCATCCCTCTACTCCTTCCAGTTCCTCTCTACCTCCTCTCCCATCTGTATCCATTCCCTTTGACTGGTAATTTCAGATATCCATGCTTTATATGGAGAAGCACAATGACAACCAGCTAGCTTGGTTTTTATGAAAAGTCTTCCTGGGAATGGGGCTGATAATTTGAAAATAATGAAGGGATTTATTAAACTACAATAAAAAGTAACATTGAGATTCAGAAAGCTTTAAAAAAAATCCAACTGCTAATTTAAACTCTAAGGTGAGCCTTGGTGGTTCAGAATCAGTTGAGATCAACGAAGTATCAAATTCTAGTCCTTCCTGGGAGGTGAAAGTGAGTAGAACCTCAAAGAACCAGTGTTCAGAAAGGCTGGGATGAAGAATTTGTTACACTTTTGAACTTGTACTTAGAAAAAAGAGTCTTTGCTTGTGTATATGATGTAGATGTTACCTTGTTTGAGGCAGGCCCTTTTTCCATTGTTCACTGCTGCATAAGACAGGCTAACTAGCCCCGGAGCTTCTAGGAATTCTGACTTTACCCCCTATATTTCTGTATGAGTGCTGGGATTAAAGACTGTAACTGGAGGTTTCTCTTCTGTCTGCAAGTTCCTGAATTATCATTCTGAGGCTTAATATTAATTACAAACTGTTTGGCCTATTAGCTCAGGCTTATTATTAACTAGCTCTTACAACTTAAATTAACCCATTTCTATTATTCTATATTTTAAAACAAAGCTTGTGGCTTGTTACCTCACATCTTGCTTCCCGGGTATCAGCTGGCTACTCCCTGACTCTGCCCTTCATCTCTCTTTATCTTTGCTTGGATTTCCTGCCTGGCTCTATTCTGCCTGACTGTTGGCCAAATCAGCTTCTTTATTAACCAATGGTAATAAAACATATTCACAGCATACAAAAAGGCATCCATATCAACAGACATGTGCTATTGAGCCCTGTTTTTTTTTTTTTTGTCAGTTTTAGATTCAAATGCAGGTTCTCATTCTTGTGTAGAAACTGCTTTGCCTACTGCGTGTCACCCCAGCCCCTAGTTTGTATCCAAATACAATTTGGACTGTACAGATAACTTCAGATGGGCCTTCTTGTTTGTTGGTCAGTTCAAATACCTGAAAATGGTGTGTATGTGTGTGTGTGTGTGTGTATGTGTATGTGTGTGTATGTATTTCCGTCTGTCTCTCTATCTCACTCTCTCTTTTCTCCCACCCTCTGTGGTGTATGTGAAAGTCATCCTTCAAAGAAGTAAGAAACATGACTTATAAATGACAGATAAGCTTTGTTTTATTGTTCAGCTATAAAACAGCTGGATCAGCCAAGAGAACCGGATCAACTGTCTCCTCAGCAGCAGAAAGCTGAGTAAGTGATCATTTCACTCAGAAACATATTTCTTTAAATTTATTTAGATTTATTTATTTCTCTTTATGTGTATGAATATTTTGCCTACATGTACAAACATGCACCACATGTTTGCCTGGTTCAGGGAGGTCAAAAGAGGTGTTGGACACTGAAGTTACAGACAGTTCCTAGCCACTGTGTCGATGATGGGAACTGAACCTGGGTCCTCTGCAAGGGCCACAATTATTCCCAGTCCTCTGCAAGGGCCACAATTGTTCCCAATCACTGAGCAATCTCTTCAGCCCCAGACATACCAAACAATGTAATTACAAAAACCAGCCTTCTGTGATAGCAATAACTCATCAGATAATGTAACCACACTGTTTTCTCATATCCAAACCATATATTGGAGTCACATAGTGACCAAGAGTCCCTATAAATTGCAAGGCTGTTTTTAAAACATTTAAGTACTTTGCACTTGATCTTGCAAAGAATTGCATTCAGATTGACGGTAAATGCAGTGGTTCTCATTCATGGCTTTCTCTTTGGGGTACTTTTACTTACTTTCAGTCTGTTGGAGAAACAGTATGAGAACAACAGATAAAGGACTGGTTCACATTGTGTAGTCTCTTGATGAAGAACCCTTGGTGGTGGTTTAGATATTTTTGGTACATAGTTAAGGCATAGATCTAGGTAATGAAGTTAGCCTGAAGTTCTTCAGGATGGTGGCAATTGTACATGGAAGCTCAGCACTGCTGCTTTAAAACTCTATCTTGACATTCTGTCTTTAACAATCTTAAAAGCTGCACTATCCACATCTGAGTGTACACAGAGATTTTCCATGTCACTTCCAAAGCCCTGACAGAGTTCACTGAGCTACACTAGTTGCATGGTACTGGAAACACTGAATGACTTACTACCTATACTGTCTTTTTTCCTTTGTCACACATATCTCCCAGAGGTCTCTAAAATCTGAGACAGCACATGATTTTCATCGGGATCTACTCTGAAGGTCTTTTTCTGGCAGGGTTTGTAACGTTCAAACACAGAAGTGAAGACTTTGTTGTATGAAGTAGTTGCTGTAACAGTAGCTGGTGAAAACAGTGTGAATCAGGTTAAAATTTCTTCTACATATTTATATGTACCTTCCCTGACACATTGAAACTGGAAGTTTCTCGCCCATCCACCAGTTCCTGAATAACCACTCAGAGGCTTAATATTAATTACAAATTGTTTGGCCTTTTAGCTTACACTTATTATTAACTAGCTCTTAGAATTTAAATGAACCCATTTCTACTTTTCTATATTTTACCACAAGGCTCATGGTTTATTGCCTCACATCTTCCTTCCCTGGCAGCTGTTGGCATCTCCCTGACTTCACCTTCTGTCTTCCCGTATCTGTTTGGATTTCCCACTTAACTATATTCTGCCCTGCCATAGGTCAAAGTGGCTTCTTTATTAACCAATGGTAATAAAACATATTTATAGCATGTAGAAGGGCATCCTACATCAACACATTAAGGTTAAAAGTCTTCAGAGCAATACAGATTGTACACATACATGTCTTGGGTCTAGAAGGGAGCAATATTATCTTTGCATAAAAGGGGTGTGCTGGCTTGAATCCTAGGACTTAAGCTCTTAAAGCTCTTTTATATTAACTATTATACAGACTTAAATAAGGGCACATCAGCTATTGGAATGGATTTTCAGCTTATTGTTAACACATAATATTAAGATAGACCATTTTAATTTTTCACTATTCTTAGACTATGAAAAATCTCACCGATTTTTATATGTGGCTTTTTCAGAAAGCAAGGGGAAGCTCTTCTAAATGCTGTGGAAGTGGAAGCAGCGGTAGAACAAGCCAGTGGCATGGTGACAGTCAGGGAGGCAATTGCTCCAGTTCAGGCAGAAGTAAATTGCACAGGTATGTGTCTTGGTTATCTGAAGAAGAGATTCAATAACTGCGTGAGTTTTAACTTCTGTTGCTAATGTGCAAAGAATCTAGTCATGTGTTATTTTTGTATAAAGAGAAGAGAGTTAGCCTGTTTTAGAAGACTTTCATTTCTTGCACACAAAAACCACTCTGATGGATACTACAGAGCACTGTTTGTCAAAGTATGATCCTTGGACCAGTAACATTAATATTACCTGGGAACTTGTTTTATAGAAGAAGGTTTTATTGGCTCTTTCTACTTCAGATCTTCTGAAGCAGAAACTTTGGGTGTGAAGCCCAGCTACCTGAGTTTTGACCAACTTTCTATATAATGCTCATCTGTGTTCAACTTTGAGAACTCTTGCAATAGAGGACAGGAATGAATGCAACACAGATATTGCCTTCAATGGATATACTGTTTATTTACCATTGATTTTGTGACTAGAGCTGGAAATTTTGTTTTCTTATGAGAATTATGTTATTTGAAATGATTGTACACAATGCATTTGATTCATCTGATGTTACCATGATCAGTACATCAGGAATTTTGTAGAGTTGCATCTGAAGTCTAATTAAAATACACACAGCTGCCATCTTTACAATGCTAGGAAGGTAGATAATTCAGTAAGTGATTAAAATGGAATGTGGTAAGTATCATACATAATAGGGAGGTATAAGGTGCTATACAAGCATACAAGATTCCCTAAATAGCTTTGGAAACAATAGCATAGACTCCCTGAGAAATGCCAAATACTCAGGACTTAATATAGTCCTGAGTAATATGCAATATGATCTGTACCCTGTCACTTGTATTTTAAATAAACGCTGATTGGCCAGTAGCCAGGCAGGAAGTAGAGGCAGGAGAATGAGTACAGGAGAATTCTGGGAAGAGGAAAGATTCAGTCTGCAGTCATCACCCAGACAGAGAGGAAACAAGATGAGAATCCCTCGCTGACAAAGGTACCAAGCCATATGGCTAACACAGACAAGAATAATGGGTTAATATAAGATGTAAGAATTAGTTATGAAGAGCCTGAGATACTAGGCCAATCAGTTTATGATTAATGTAGACCTCTGTGTGTTTTCTTTGGGACTGAACGGCTGTAAGATTGGGTAGGAAGAAACATCAGTCAACACTTGTCCACAGGCCAACATCATCTAGCCAATCCCTCACTGAGATCGTCTTCCCATGTGATTCTAGGTTGTGTCAAGTTGACAGTTTAAACTATCACAGATTACTTCATCTCAAGCAGTTCAAGTCTAAAGAAAAAAAGGAAGGAAGAAAGGGAGGAAGATATAAATCTCATACCTCCTACCTACTGCCTCATTATTTTGGCAAGGGGATACATGGTCTTAGTATGTAGTACTGGCTGGCCTGGAACCTTCCAGGCTAGCCTTGGACTTGTAGAGATCTACCTGCCTCTGCCTTCTGTATGCTGGGATCAAATGTGTGCACACCTGGCTACATGCAGGCTCTTATAAGGCATAGGATATGTAATGTATGATCTCTGCCTACTAAGAGAGAATCCAAGACAAAATAATAGCAACACCAGGTGAAATCTAACAAGTACTATTCAAATGGGATAAATACAAATATTATAGAATGAACATTCAGAACCATTTTTTTTTGTGTGTGGAGGTAAGAAAGACAATATATTTTGAAAATGTTTAGCATTACTGTTTTTGTTGTTTTTTTGGTTTTTCGAAACAGAGTACCTCTGTGTGTAGCTCTGACTGTCCTGGAACTTGCTTCATAGACCAGGCTGGTCTTGAACTAACAAAGATCCACCTACCTCTGCCTCCCAAGTTGGGATTAAAGGCATGTGTTACCACCACCTGGCTTAACATTACTTTTAATAATGTCCATCAATCTCAACTTCCAACTATTCTGAAATTTCAAAGAAGTATACTGTAGTCCAAATCCTTTCTGAAATGTCAAATTAAAAAATAGTGCAACCTATGTGCAATTTTGTTTTGTAGAGCAAGACTGTGTGTACTATTGGCCTGTTGAAGACCACAGCTTTGACTATAACAGTGAGTTTGCTTCTCCTGTGGTGGAGAACCAGATCTTTTAAGTAACTGCTATACTTGTCATTTTTCTTGTAGCTTGGACTCAGGTGTCACCATCTGCAGAAGGTCTTGGAGCATCTGCGGAATGTTCAAACAACTATTTCTACCCTAGTTACAATGACAATGAAGAAGATAGGCCAAAAATGGTTAGTATGACATACTACATCAAAATTACAGAGGCAGTTTTACTGATGAAACAGATAGGGCACATAAAGAACAACTTTTTGTCAGGATCTTTGAGTATTATTGAGTATATTCCATATTCTATATCTAAATGAAATGATTTGAGGTGAGTCTTAGAAAGATTCACTAATCACTTCTCTTATGTAGAATACATCTCAATTACACACAGGACACTACTGAAGTTAGTTAAATAATCAGTTTCCAAATGTCTACAAATACATCAGTATGATTGTTATTTTTAATTTTTTTCCACTCTGGAGCTCTCTGTGGTAGCCCAGGCTGGATTCCTGCCTTAGACTGTCAAGTGCTAGGCTTATAAATGTGTGATTTCACAACCCTCTCAATTTTAGATTTTTTTAAAAAGTAAGATGTTTATTTCATAACACCTTTCTGTGCATATGGAATTTTCTTTTATGCTTAATATTTGAAAATATAAACTCAGAAGAAGCTAACAAAAATACTACTGAAATGTCTTGTGTTCCCTCCACCCAGTTATCTTCTATAATTAGAGGATGATACCAAATCTTAGGAATTGACATTCGTGCTAGCTTTACTCAGATGTCACCAGTTTTCTATGTACTTTTGTATGTTTGTATATGTATTGCCGTGTAATTTTGTTCAGAGCTGTGTTTTCTGCTTAAGTATGAGGGATATACACAGATGTAATGAAGTTTCAAATATACTTTAGAAATTACTTTACACAATAATTTCTCAATATTAACAGTATTAGTATGAGAAAGGCTAAATTTTTTACGTTATAATTTACAGAGGAAGAAATTAAGGACTGGCAAGAAATTTGTCATACTTGTCTATATTTGCAGTTCTTATATTTTGAATGATCGAATGCTTTCTGTTCTTAAAATATTGAGAACTTCAATCTGTAAGTGACTGGAGAGATGGCTTAGCAGCTGAGAACAGTGGCTTCTCTTCTGGAGGATGTGGGTTTGATGTCCAACACTCACGTGGCAGCTCACAACCATTGGCAACTCCAATTCTAGGGGATTGTATGCCCTCTTCTGGCTTTCAAGGGCCACAGGCATGTATAATACACATGCATCTTTTAAAGAAGAACTTTTATTTTCTTATGCAAGCTTTATCTGTTGAAAATATATTTTATTATACATTAAAATGAGAAATAAGGATTTACATTAAGAAATCTACTATAATTTTGAGTAAATATCATTTTTATTATAAAGTGACTTTCTTTCTTCTTCTTTTTGAGACAGGGTTTCTCTGTGTGACACTCGTGGCTGTCCTAGAACTCATTCTGTAGACCACGCTGAGCTCTACATCATGGAGATCCACCTGCCTTTGCCCCCTGAATTCTGGGATTAAAGGCGTGCACCACCACCACTTGGCTGACTTTTTTTTTTAAGTTAGAAAATAGTGAGAAATAAAGCACTCTTTTAAATATCTTTAACATCTAGTTGATTTAAAGTCGTCCTGACCTGGGCCTGGTGGCACATACTTTTAATCCCAGAACTCAGGAGGGAAGAGCAGGTAGATCTCTGAGTTCAGTGCCTGCCTGGTCTACAGAGTGAGTTCCAGGACAGCAAGGGCTACACAGAGAGACCCTGTCTCAACAAAACAAAACAATAAAAAGACATCCTGATTCTCATGTAGTTTTGAATCCAATTTTTTTCTACTATCATAGATTAGATAAACTGTACAACACTCCTGCATACATTTGAGAATGAGAGGAAAAGAGGCAAATAATAGCCTTATGTAAACCTGACCTTCCAGACCTATTGAATGGCTCTCAGAAACAAACCCTAAATGGTCTACTTCCTGTGATTTGCAACCTACAGGTTTATATCAATTATAGTAATAAGTGAAACTTCCTTAGTTTATATCATTGGTAGATGAATTAGATTGGATTAGTTAGTCAGATATGAGCAATCAGAGGAAACCATTTGGTATTTGAACCAAATGTGTGTGTCTAGAAGGCTTCTCAGAACCAGGCCTTCTAGCATTATTTATCCAGTTTTGGAGTCAGAAAATAAAGTGAGTCTGCAAAATTGACGAATTCTTTCATCACAGGTGTCAGGAATTCAGGAAAACCTATTAGAGTTCCTCTTTGAATACCTTCCTGAGTCATGCTACCCAGGAAAACATACAAAAGAGCAATGCAGTGCAGTTCACAACGCCTGCACCTTTAAGTTTAAAAGAAGTTATGAGAGACTGTGTCTCAAAGGGGGTGGATGATGTCCTTAAGGATGACACCTGATGTCCTCTGGCCTCTGCATGCATGTGCACACACATACATGTTCACCCATATCCACACACTTGCAACCCACCCACACGGACATGCACACAATATGAACACACATATACAGAAATTGAAAGGAGCTGTTCATTTGACTTCACTTTACAAACATGGGAATCGAGATGCAAGCCCCTTTCGCTGGTGTGTGCCGATAATCCCAGCATTGGGAAGGCTAAAGCAAGAGGTTTGGGAGCTTGAGGCCAACCTGGGCTATATAGTTAGTTCCAGGCCAGCCTGAGCTACATAGTAGGACCCTGCTTCAGAAAGACACACACACACACACACACACAGAGAGAGAGAGAGAGAGAGAGAGAGAGAGAGAGAGAGAGACAGACAGACAGACAGACAGACAGACAGAAACAAACACCCTGAGAAATAATGCGTTCCACTTCTATTACAGAGAGCAGTGTCGGAGGTGACTCCTCTGCTGATGTAAAGAGGCTACTGTGGAGAAACACCACTCAAAAGACTCTCAGCCCAAATGATGGGGACTTTTTTTTTTCAGGTTGATTTGTTTGAACATGCAAAGAAGCAACAGCTTATACTTCTTTCTTTTCTTTTACTTTAAAAACATTTTATTTGTAGTATTCTTTATTCCTCAAATTGTGTAGTAAGTGTATAAAACATTGTGCTGGATAAAATGTCATCTCAGAATACGTTTGACTTGAAAATTGTTTCTTCTCTGTTTACTTTGTAACCAAATGCAATCAGCGTGCCTTCGATTATTTAGCTTACTATGAATTAAGTTAAACGTAGGGCTGTAGAATAGTTGAGGCCAAGGGAAGCACAAGTTATGGTTTAATTTGCTTTTTAGACCTATCGCTTCTTTTAACCCGCGCAAGACAATGCAGAGTCAGAAGTCCTGGGGCGGATGGGGGACATTAGTAAATTCTCTTCAGGGCTATTGCCTTTTCTATGTGCCAAGATGAACTTTTCCTGATAGTAGTTTACAATGAACTGCATTTAAAATGTAATATTTTCATGCTTGTTTCTTTTTCTGAATTTATGCTTATAATTCATGTAGCAAATTAGTTGTGCTCTATTCTGTACATTTCATGCTGTAATTTTTCTTTTCCAAATAAAAATGAAACCTTTGGGTTCCACAAATTCATCCTTTGGTTTTCATTTGTTTGTTTTTCCCGTCACAGATTGATCCCATTTATTTGTCTTTCAGAGAAGACTTGCTGAAGCTGTCGCATTTGTCATTGAAGCAGGGAGGGAATTCTTTTCATGGCCATCAACAGGCAGTTAGGCAAGTTGTCAAGCTTGTAACATGTGGCTTTTCTTTACAACTTCACAGTCTGAGCCAAAATAGGCCCTAGCCCACTGAAAGAAGAGTGCTTCAGAAGACTTCTGAGGGAGAAACTCTCCGTGAGGATCCTTAGGGTCACTGGTAGGAGTGTTTGCAGTGGTTAGGGTGACTTCAGGCTGGTGCACGTGGGTAGTGAGTCCACATGTCTGTCATGTCTGTGTCTTTCTTACAGTCTTCAACAGCCGAGATCACGAGGATACCCTTCATCTTCATTGCTTCAGCCATGCTTACAGAGCCCGCCGAAAAGCTGGCTAACTATTGTTGAGTGAAACAGGCTGTGAGACACTCAGAGGCTATGCAGATGTGTTATTTGCTTAGGGCTCAGGTGATTTAGTTGGTCACTGGGCTTTCGTAATGTGACAGACCACATTCCATTTGGTTGTTTAAGTCATTTATTAATCACATATCTAATGCACACCAAGTGTCAGGGTCTTTGCTTTGACATTTCAAAGAGAACCATAATTCTCTTTATCACTTTAAATATTGACATTTGAGCTTATCACCCAGCTCTTATACATTTGACCTTATGTAGCAACAAGGGCAGCCATGGTTCTTCCCACATGTTGTTTAATTGGGAGAGTACCAACAGTGAGAAGACATTGCTTGAAAGAAGACTGAACGAAGCCCCCATACTTATTCCAAAAAAAAAAAGAAACAATTATGTCTTCGTAATGTCACTAACTTGAACTAAAAGCCACCCTGAAGGAAGGTGAGTGCATGTGTGAAGCTTGGAGCTAGAGATGTGGTTCAGTAATTGAGAGTCATTATTGTTCTTGCAGAAGACCCAGGTTCACTCTTAGGGCCAACATGGTGGCTGACAATTATCCATAACTCCAGTTCTGGGATTCAATGCCCTCTTTGGACTTCTCTGGACACCAGTAACACATGCGAAACATGCACTTACATACTTGCAGGCAAAACACTCAGGCACATCAAATAAAATGAATAAGTATAAAAAATAATAATGAATCTTTAAGGTAATAACCTGTTTATCCCCAAAGTCCTCTGTAGGTTATTTGAAGGACTTAAGCATATGTCATGTGAGTGTTTGAACACAAGCAAGAGCGCGGTGAAAACTCGCTGCAGTGTAACCCATGTGCCCTTGATGCTAATCCACTGTTTATTTAGGTGGTGAAAAATCTAAACAGAAGAAAAGAAGGTCTGATTTGAGGAGGTAGTTTACAGATTTTAATTGGGTACCCATAGGTTTCAGAATGCCCAAATTTACAGATATAATTACGATTAAACTGTTCAATATTTGAAAGCCAAAATTCCCCCAATATTTGCCTAGTATTACACTGGTGTGTGAAAATCTGCCTTCAATTAGAAATAAAGCTGCAAATAAATTATGCTTGCTAGCATTTAATGTTTTCTTCAATAGAATGGTGTTTGCGAATCAAAAATTTTAGACGTGTTAACCTTCTTACAAGGTTGCTAGGTTGGAGACGTTTCATATACTATGGTATCTAGTTAACCAGTCCTTCTAAATGTAATACTGGGGCTGTGCTTTTATGATGTTAGTCCAACTGTCCAAGAATGCTTTACCAATGTATGTTTTTATTTTATTCTAGGAACATGTTATTTCTGTGTGGATGGCTTCCCCTACATGCACATATACATGCATTCACACACACACACACACACACACACACACACACACACACACACATTCATGTACACCTGTGTCTGGACCCAGACGTCAATGTGAATGCAGCATGAAGCAATGAGATGTAACTTAGTGTTTCCGTTTACCCTGCCCTTAGAAGGGAAAGAAAAAATTCTTTATATATCGGTATTCTCACAGTTTTTTATCCTTAGTAACATTTACCTATCTATGAAAACACAAGACACAGATAACAAGATTGGTATGCATGTAATTTATATGCAATGCTGGCTTTTGCCTTGTATTGAATTCCATGTGATGGCACACAGTTCTTTCCACACATCTAACAGACTAGGAATAATTTACTTGGTACCAAGTTTCATGTATCAAGCGAAACCAAGACTGACGATGATAGTGCTCAATGGAAATACTGGGTCACACAGGAAAGTACTGAAAGCCAAAGTACTCCAAGCTCTGTTCCTTCTGAAAGGCTTGCTGCACTAATAATTGGATTATTTAGATCATATTGAATTCTTTAGATGACTAGTAACCAAAACAATTTGTTAAGTCAACAGTCAGAACTGATAATTAGATATTTAAAATCTACTCTCAACAATTGTACCACACAATTATTTTTAAGACTTCAAAGAAGATTCACTAAAGTAGAACATATTTTATGAAACAAATATTTTTAAAAATTTATTTTTTAAAAACTATCTTTTCTCATTTTACATACAAATTCCATTTCCCACTCCCTCCCCTCCTCCTGCTCCCTTCACCTCCCTGCATTCCACTCCCCATCCACTCCTCAGAGATGGTAAGGGTTCCCATGGGGAGTCAACAAAGTCTAGCACATTGCCTTGGGGCAGGACCAAGGCCCTCCCCACCATGTCTAGGCTGAGCAAGGCATCCATCCAGAGGGAATAGGTTCCAAAAAGCCAATTCAAGCAGTAGGATAAGTCCTGGTCTCACTGCCAGTGGTACCATACTGCCCCAGCCACACAACTCTCTGTCACCCATATTCAGAGGGCCTAGATCTAGTTCCCTCGCTGTCAGGCTAGAGTTGGTGAGCTCCCATTAGCTCAGCCAAGCTATGAAACAAATCTTAATTAAAGAGAAAGGAATCATTTAGTGTGTCTTAGGGTTTCTATTGCTGTAATAAAATGCCATGGCCAAAAGCAGCTTAGGGAGGAAAGGGTTTATTTCATCTTACACTTTGTAGTCCATCATCCATGGAAGTCAGGTCAGGAGCTGATGCAGAGGCCATGTGGAATGCTGTTTCCTGGCTTACTCCTCCTGACTTCCTCAGCCTTCTTTTGTATAGTACCCAAGACCACCAGCTCAGAGGAGGTACCACCCACAGTGAGCTGGGCCTTCCCACATCAATCACTAATTAAGAAAATGCCCTACAGGATTGCTTACAGGCCAGTTTGATGAGGGCATTTTCTCAACTGAGGTTCCCCATAACAACATGACACAAGTTTGTGATATCAACTTGACATAAAAACTAGCGAGCATATAGTTTCAAGGTATTATGTTAGTAACCAATATCTCCAAGTATTTAAATTTTAAACAGTATATGTATAAACAACATATAGGCTCAAAATGAAAACACAGAAGAAATTATGTTGATTTCAAGTTGTATGAGTAAGAAAATGTAGCACCAAAATTCACTGATTTGCTAACCAAGGAGGGAAATGTGCAGCTTTAAGTGTTTGCCTTATATACTTAAAATCAGTGTGACTCATCATATTAACACAATGAAGGAGAAAATTATATGTAGTCAGTTCAATAGACACAGAAAAGCTATTGAAAAAACTCTATTGTCATTCGTGATAAAACACTGGAAAGAAAAGGACCTTTTTCTTTTCCTTTTTAAAAAATAATTTAGTTTTATTTGATGTGCATTGGTGTTGATGTATGTCTATGTGAAGGTGTCAGATCTTGGAGTTACAAACAGTTGTGAGCTGCCATGTGGGTGCTGGGAATTGACTCGGGTTCTCTAGGAGAACAGCCAGTTCTTCCAACTGCTGAGCCATCTCTCCAGGCCCCAAAAGAACCTTTTTCAATCTGGTAAAACTCACTGATGAAAAGTCACCAGCTAACATACATATGGGGAAATACTAGACGCTTTCCCTCCAAGACTAGAAACAAGTCACAGATATCCCCTCTGACAATTTCCATTAAGTATCTTACTAGAATTCTTAGCCCAGTACTGTAACTTCAGGAAGAGATTAAGGGCAGCAGCACCGTGATTAGTGGATTATACATGTGCACAAAACTGTGAGAATTCATGTATTAGAACTACGGTATAGTGCACAAAATTATTGTACAAGAATAAATTAATTGTAATTCTGTCTTCTAGCAACAAAGAATTTTTTAAAAACCCTAAAATTAGAAACAGCAGTATTTCTAAGACCCTAAAGTGTTAAATAGGAAAGCATATAATAAGACGTGCAAAGCTTCTACACTGATGAAATATACACAACTTTGCTCACATACATTTAAGATGACATAAAAAGTGATATACCATGTTTATAGATAGGAATTCTCAATGTCAAGAAATCTGTAACTTACCTTATTATATATGAACTTGAGCAAATTTACATGTCGTTTCAAATCTTATCAGGCATTTTTTTGAAAATAAAAGAAATTGTATTCTAAAATGTGTATGGAAAGACAAAGCTTTAAAACAGAAGAATTGTGCAAAATTTGAAGGACCTGACTCAAATACAGGGTATAAACTACAGTAGTCACCAAACTATGGCATAAATATAGAGATGTACCTATATCTTTGCACATACAGAGATTTCAGACATCTTCCATAAAGAAATTTAAAACATCATTTGATTTTAAATGGACACAAATTACATTAAATAGAACAAAATTTGCAGTTTGTAGAATGACTACATCTACCTAATTAGCATAAGCATCATAGTATTGTCTTTTGGTGAGAGCGTTTAGCATACACTTGCTTTTTTGTGTTTAGTTTATTTTTATTGAAAATAGTTTCATACAATATATTCTGATATCTAAGATCCTTCTCACCTCTCTATCCACTCAACTCCATTCCTTCTTTCTCTCTCTTTAACAGGCAAATAAAAAACAAACAAAATAAAACAATACAAACAGAAAAAACAAAAATGCATGAGAAACACATTCAGACATACACATACAGAATCCCTAAGAACACAAAATCAGAAACCATAGCATATAAGCAAAACGACTTGTAAGATAGGAAATGGCCAAACAAAGCACTATGACACAGACAACAATAACAACGAAACAAACAAACAAAACCAAGAAAACCTCCCAAACCAGCATTGACTTCATTTTCTGTTGGCCATCTACTGTCGAGTCTACAATTAAGAGTAGTTTGTTTTCCCAGTGAGACTTCTTTACAAGCAGTTGTCAACTGGAGATAGCTTCTTGGTTAGGTATGGTGGCTTGTGTCAACTTCCTACTTTCAGCACTAGGACCCCATCTGGCTTGAACCTGTGCAGGTCCTGTGCATACTGCCATAGTCTCTATGAATATATATATATATATATATATATATATATATATATATATATATATATATATATGTCACTCCTGTTGTGTCTGGAAGGCGCTAACATATGCTTTCTCAGCATTTTACTGAATACACTCAGTTTCTATTAACAATAGTTTCCATGTGGTTCAGTAGCCTCTTGAACTTATTCCAACATCATCTCAACCCAAAGTGCTCCAGATATTGGTGCTTAAGGCATAGAAACACATGGCATATTATATCACTCATACATTGAATCTGAAAAAAAAAAGCTTTTAGTCATGGTGTTATGTCAATGGATTGGTGAAAGGAAGGCAGTTTTGACAACTGGCTTTGAGCAACTATGTATTCACATGGAAAAAAAAATGAGCCTCTGTCTTTTTTTTTTTCCATACATTGTTTTGTTTTATTTTTTCCATTCAAGAACATAATTAAAGATAAAAAAAATTTTTTTTTCCTTTCTTCCCCTTCTCCCGGTCCCCTCCCACTACCCCCCACCCCTCCTTCCTCCCCCTTCTTCCTTGAAAGAGGGCATGGTGCCCTGCCCTGTTGGAAGTCCAAGGCCCACCCCCATC